>CAIGQW010055024.1:1399245-1418482 GCA_903798125.1 Danio choprae
AGATATCCTTATGACAAACATACTGATACTAGCATCCTAAAAAATTATTTTAATTTTATGGGATCTTTAAGTCCTTCACACAAAAATCTGTCTAGATTATACAGGTTTTCACAGACAACCCAGTAAGTAGGGAAATGTCTTGTTTTTCAAGTCACCTCTAACATTGATAATAAAAAAGATGATTATTACATTCAATTTTTAACATATAGACACTTTAAATAATTAGTTCCTCCAAAACCACTTACTTGTTTGTTATGGCAAGATGCAGAGGTGTACAACCAGAGCAGTTTATCATCTGGCATGATGCTCCAATAGACAATAAATGCTTTACTATGTAAGTGATCCCCTTTTCACAAGCTCTGTGCATGACAGTGTTGCCATCATAATCTTCAGCATCCACATCCATCTGAAGAAAACATTTGAGACTTCAAAGCATTAACAATCGCACAACCTGCAATGTGAAAGAGCAGAACAGCCCAATGCATTTTAATTTATACATACTGCATGCATTATCAATCTTACCATGTCTATGATCTCCTGTAAACACACCAAGTCATTGTTTTCTACACACTGGCAGGCAAAAGATGGCAGCAGCAGAGATAAAATTGTTGTGACATCCTGAGTAGAAGCATGCGATGTTACATCACTTCAAGTCAATTTTCAGTCAATTTTACTGTATTAATTTATAGGTGGGAACTTCGATAAGAAATTATAATAATTTCAAATAATAGGGTTACACCACTAATAATTCTTATCTGTCATTTTTTTTTTCTGTCATGTTTTATTTGTATCTGCCAGGAAAAGTATCACAAGAATATCAAAATCTCTTCTCAGGCTCCTAGCTGTATGTAGTTTTTTTTAAAGGTGTAATCTTTACAGTAAGTATTTAACAGAAATATTTCTAATGCTGGGAAATACAAAAGCCTTAGGACCGTCAGTCCAAATCTGATACATATACGATTTACTGACAAAATAAAAATAGATAGTCTGAATATCTGCAAGTTTTTTAGTAAACAGCAGAACAACTTTAAATAATGCAACATATGCATGTTGCATAATATAAAATTGTAAGAAAATATTAGTAATAAATGTTTGCTGCAAAAAGATTCGTTCATTTGACCATTTGGGATTATTAATGAACTAGTAGCTAGCTAATTTATCAAACTTTTACATTTGTTTTTGTTGTCAGACAAGGAGAATATTGTGCATCTTAAATTATTATTATTACTACTAACGTTAAGTTACTACTGTTGAATTGAATTCCCGAAGCAAATTTTAAAAAGTGTATTGGCGGTTGCTGACTGTCAGTTTAACGGAAATTACTCCCATAATTCTCTCAAAGCATCATGGGGCTTAGGAAAAAGGTGTATAAAAGAATAACTACAGATGATGGCAATTTTGTAAACTCACTTCAAGCGTCCTGTAATTCAGCCAGTCGAGTTTGAGCATTTTGCCCACGATGTAGATGAACCGTCGGTCTCGTGGTTTAGCGACCAATTCCTTTAACGGTAGAAAAAACGGATCGTATAGACCCTTCTCCTCTTTTAATTCTAAATGATATGTGTAACAAAGTATTTAAATATACCTTAATAACGACACAATGTCTTTTAAATAGCTTCAAAATTGATGTATAAAGCTTTACTTACCGTGCCCGTGCATGTTTTCAAGATGTAACTTCGGTTATTTAGCTCTCGAACTGAAATGACGCTTTTGCGGCGCATGCGCCATCTGAAACCATGAATGTCTTTCATAGTCATTACACTGAAAGGTACACCACGATGCATTCGTAAAACGGTTAGGTTATTTGACAAAACAAAGCAAAAAAATAAATAATAAAAGTAAATAAATAATAAGGGGGATTTAGTGAAACTATTTATATTTAATATTTTAGTTATTTAGAAGTTTAACCAATTGGTTAATCAGACAGACAGAGTGATATAATCAAATCAATCTTTATTGGCAATTTGACACGAACAACCCATCTATCCTACTAAAATACACATGCATGCGCTGTATCTAAGCAAGTCTTTCCACAATTACAGTTAAACACATACTTGGAGAATCACTTCCAACAGGTGATTGTTGGTTTACATTAAGGTGAAACTAAAAGACCAGAGGGCCTTTCATAGGCCTTCCTCTTTAGTTCTCTCTGCTGTTGATCCTGTGAAACCTGAGACTCTGAGATTGTGTCCATGGGGATCATTGTCAAAAAATACTTTTAACAATATCCGGCCTTGAAATTGTGCTCAAAATGACCATTGGCAACAACTTGCTACAAATTTTGAAAAATTACATTTTAAAACTAGTCATTTTGCAACAAAAGAACCCAAACACATTACATTACAATATAAGGGTTTCAAAGCTGGGTAGATGACAAATTTTGATGGGATGAAAAAGAAAATATTCCATCCAAGTAATCTATGCAAGATTTGAATCTACCAAACACTGCTTTATGTTTACAACCAAAACTGTAGTCACAAAATAGCACTAAATGCAGCATGAAGTTATAAACAACGTGACATTGTTTTGTATAACACAGCATACCATAGAAAGAAGGAGAGAGAAAAAAAAAGATTTCTCTAAATTTACGCATATCTTTAAATCATTTTTTGCACACGTCCTCAAAGGACTTTGGTCACACACAATGTCTTATTTGAATAATGTGGATGATGATATAAGAACCTGTAAACTAATGTGATATTTATCCTCACCTAAACACCAAAGAACACTGTCAGTCTTTCTAGTCTGTATACCCACCAAGTTCTGATAAAAACCAGTATTGCTTTAAATGCTACAACTTTTTTTTTTACGTTACCTCTTAAACTGAGGATGTCAGCAAAAAAAACCCATCACATTAACAAGTGCGTGTTGTCAGATTTCACAGGTGCAAAAGCAAGGAATCAGAGAGTGTTCTCTACAACTAACTACCTACTCACAATCTAAAAATAATGACCTAAATGGGTGCCCTTGTTCAAAAAACCAACAATGAATAATTCATTTTGTTAACACACTACAATGCAGAAGCTCCTTTGAGATAAACTGATATGGAGTCGTGTTGGTTTGTTTTACACTACTGAAAAGAAACCAGTTAAATAAATGCCAACCTTTTTTAAAAAACCACTCCCTTTACACAACAGTCCATTTAGCACAGGACAATCCATTGTGATTCTGAACCATCAGTTCAATGAAGGTCTAGTAGACCAGTTGAGGGCAAGGGCATCTCGTCAATGATATTCGCTTGAATGGAACAAGGGCTGAAAGATTGACATCCTTCGACAAACTGTGCACAGTCTACGACGGCGCCGCAAGTTAACGTTCCAGAACCAATGCAGTGCTTCCATCACATAATATAAACCTTTTCAGCCTGGGAAAAGTTGAAAACCTCTTTGGTCCTGGGGCATATCACCTTGTCATCTTGACGAATGGACAGGAGTGACTGAAAAGCAAAGGTAAGGGAATGTTAATCATGAAACATAGTGGGAATATACAGCATATGAATACTGAAGAGAAAATATGACATGCAGAATACAAAACTGGCTTTAAAACTCACATTGTATCCATAAACATAGCCATTAGGCAGCATCATAGGGGGATTGTTCTCATTCATGACCTCGCCAGAGATTTTGCACACCAGCCTTGAGTTTGCACAGTGGGCCATGGGAAGAGGTTGCGCCAACTTGTTTAGCGACTTACTGCATACAGGACAGTCTGGGTTTTTGGAAGTGCCATCTTCTTTATAACACTGCCTGTAAATGTGGAATTAAGGTCAACAACTGTTCAGTTAAAGTGTCAGTATAGGGCATGCATTTACAAGCGCGCTGTGTCTTGCTTGAAGTGCTGCCTAATGATGCGCCTGTGTTTAACACTGAGGAAATCATACATGGTCATCTGGAGTATACATCAGTGCACAGTACTTGTGAATTTGAGCCCTATACTGACACTGAGGAAAATAAACTGTTGAATAAAATCTTTTTTTTATTATTACAAAAGTATTCTCTTAGCTTGATAATATTCTGATGAAACCCCTGAAGATGTGTATGGCCTGTTTTGAGGATGTTTTTGTATTTTGCTGTCTATGATAGATCAGAGAGCTTTTGGATATATCTTAATATGAGTTCTAAAGACAAATAAAGGTCTCATGATTTCTTTCAACTAACACTTTAAGCTAATAAACCAACAGTCATTTAATATACTGTTCTCCAGCAAAAGTACTGGCACTCAAAATTTCTTAAAATCCTGCGTTGGCTAAAATATCTGCAGGACATGCAATTGGGAAACTGTATAGGGCAAATATATTTGAAATGAATTCAAGAATGAATTGGTTTGATTTAATTTCAAATAAAATCATGCAAAAATCTCCAAGTTCATTTCAGGGGTTTAAAGCGGCTTTCCAAAGCAAACTTTACTTTGGCTGGTAAACACTTTCAAACTACCATTGTGTGTGCACCTGACAAAGCACATTTTCTCTAAAGCCAAGCTTATTGTTGACAGAATAAAGAACTAACTTTAACTCAGTTGTGTTTTTATGCAATATGTGTTATATGCGTTTTCTCAACCAGAACATGTGAAACAATATTAGCACGTCAACCAAATGCCGACTTGAGGGTACATGTACGTTCTGTATCATTATTGTGCCTGCTTTAAGTTTTTTAATTCAATTTTAATTAGTTTGTTAGTTTTTGTTGGCCTAATTAACATAAGCATGTTTGTCCGTCAACAAAAGGTTTAAATAATGTAATTCTCATTATACTTCACAACAAATATTATAAGGTAATATTTCTGAAAAATGCCCATCGCTAACCCAAACATCCTGATACCATCTTCTGTGAATGGAGAAGGGCCAAAACAAGGAGGAAAAAAAAACACTTTCCCAAACATATCCATTTTAATATAAAGATGTAGATAGGATACGGGGTTTTGATGGCAGACAGCCCTGCCTGCAGGGTAATGGTAAACACGGAGTTGTTCCCCAGCTGGTGTAATCTGTAGTTGTCATATCTGAACTGCTGAATCAGCATTTTCCAACGAGCTGGATCCAAGAGATCCTGGGAAAAAAGACAAGAAATTATAGCGACCATTAAATTTGTACCTGCTATGATAGCATATTCAGAAACAACTGACAATCAATAGCAAAGCACATGCTTTGAGTGGAAGACTTATTTCAGAATATTACTTTCTCATACGCACTCGTACACAGCACCTTATAACAATTTACAGTGCAATACTTTCTCATACGCACTCGTACACAGCACCTTATAACAATTTACAGTGCAATACTTTTTCTACGCAGTCGTACACAGCACCTTATAACTTGTCTGTACATACAATTCACCTTCCAGAGCTTTTTGACTGATTGCATCTCTGTTTAATGTTTGTTGTGTTTTTCATATTTATTTCATGTTGTCACTGTTCACTTTATGTACACTGGAAGCTTCTGTAGCCAAAACAAATTCCTTGTGTGTGTAAGCACACTTGGCAATAAAACCCATTCTGATTCTGATATATAGAAAAAGAGATTTACCTTATACGGTGAGATATGCGTGTCTGAGGGAAATGCCAGCATGCCCATCACTTGCCGTACCTCATCCAACTGCCCACCTTCTGCTTGGCTGAAGTGTTTGCGTGCATGTCTGAAAGACATTAATTTAGGCTTACTAACAACCTACAATGACTTATATTCATGTTAACAATAAATTACAGTAATTCAAAAAAACTTGTTATGTCCAGACATAAATGTCCTAGTATTAAAAAAAATAACAATAATATCATACCTTACTGCATCCATCCGTTTGTTTTGTCGAATGAGTTCAATAAATTCCTGGATCCTTAAACTGAACTCCAAACAGCTCTGGGAACAATGACATATTTCAACAAAACTTAATAAACCTTACCTTGAAATACGCATTAGCTTTCAACTCTAAAATGTAAGATAATCAAAGCACAGACTGCAAGGAATACAACCACAATAGGGCTGTGGGATATTGACAAATAATTATATTGTTCACAATTCTTTCAAAAAATGATAACTAAAGTTTTTGTGTGTTATATCTTGGCTGGTTTAGGCCTGTCATGGATAAATAAGACACTAAAACTGTCAACTGTTGGCAGTAAGCCTTAATGAGTGATTTATGTAATAATTAATTTATTCAAAGCATTCGTTTAAAACAACTGATTCGTTTAGAAGCAAATCAAGTGAATGTTTTTATGAATGGATAACTGAATCACTTTCTTAAATGATTTGTTCACAAAGATTTATTTGGGACTAAACCAAAACAATGTTACTCTGAAATACACAAATGTTTTGCTTTTGTCTTAGTTTGTATTATATTTTCACTGGCCAAAAAAGCAGATAATACGGTAGCTGTTCTCAATATATTTTGCGATGACACTCCCATACTGATATAAAAAAAACTTGCTCAATTGATATTACTTAACTACATCATATACTATGAAGATCAAAACAAAGACATAAAAGGATTTTTTTTTAGAACAAGAACTGCTATAGGAAACTCAAGAAGTGTTTGTTTGGTTTGTGCAAAGTTTTGGTTTTAAAATACTTGTAACAACAACATTTCAGGCAAAAACAGGAAACTTATGCATTTTGCATGTTTATTTAGATGACAGCAGCATTCTGGGAACTAAAATGCATACATTTTCAAAGTGGACGTTTTTGAAACAGCCACCATTGCCATGTCTGTGTAAAAACATGAAAGAAGATCTTTTAAAAACAGTTCCATCATGCAAATTCATAGTACGTGTTAGGGATGTGTCGATTAAAGGCAAAAGACATAAGTTATTTGAAATTAGTTATTGAAACTATGTTGTCATGTAAACTTAGCCCCAGTATTAACAAAAAAAGGAACTCAAGGAAAGATAACCACATACAACAAACAAAAACTGCAGGGGCTAACAGGATAAACAGATAATCAAAAACCATAGTAACAAAAGATGGGGCATGCCACAGGTAACAAAGGGAGGTGAACAAAGCAAAAACACATGAGAATCCTGACACTTCATAATGTGATGACAATAAATATATCACACATCCCTAAACCACAACTTCCAGTTGCTCCATAACCAAATGAATGATGCCAAGGCACAACTATATGTTTGAATTAGGACTGAACAATAGATCTGCAATAGTGACACCGCAGGATTAGATTATTTATTAAAGATTCAAATATAAAGTTATTATTTATTCATTCATTTTCATTTCGGCTTAGTCCCTTTATTAATCTGGGGTCGCCACAGCGGAATGAACCGCCAACTTATCCAGCATATGTTTTACGCAGCGGATGCCCTTCCAGCTGCAACCCATCTCTGGGAAACTAAAGTTATTATTAAATATGATTATTTTTCATTATGTATACAATGATGACCATGTTATTTTACATTTCCTTGTTCAATTTCAACTTAATGTTAGACTCGCCAGAAAACCCTAAAGTACTGTTTATTTATTTATTTTTGTTAATGAAATCTTTCCAAATAGAGATATTCAATCTCACAATATATATTGTGGCAAAACAAAATATTACAATGTCAGATTCTTCCAATATCATGCAGACCTAGTTTGAATATGTCTTACTTTCATTTTCCGCAAGCGAGACTTGTTATCATGACACCAAGCCAGACAGGTAGCAGTTTCCTGCCGTTCGAGAGATTCTTCGACTTCTTTTGCGGTAAGAAACATTTCTATGTTGACCAAATCCTATAAAAACAAATGAAGGCATATAAGAAACAGGACTAGTATTTAACCAACATTGCAGAAAAAGGCAACAAACCTCAATTCCGCTTTGCCTGGCTAGTTTGACAGCAGTGTTGTAATAGCCGCATCGTAGTAAGTGCTCCACCATCATGCGGTCCATGCGCTTCTTTTTCCAAACATTAACGCTGGCTGGCTGATCACTGCTGTGCTCCTTCAGGTGCTCTATGCGCCGCTTACATAACTTGGCGCTTTCATCTTCTGCTTGGATGGACTCAGCTGCCTATCAGATATGAAAACCTTTCATTAAAAACTGTAGTTAAATGTAAAAAGAAAAAAACTATATGATGCTTCAGCATACCTTTCTCTTGAGGGCGCTGAGCTTTTCAACCACGCCATCCAAAAGAGAGACTACAGTATCCACCACTGGAAAGCTACTGAGTGTTTTCTCCAGCTCTGCCACCACCATGGTCACGTGACTGGTCTCACGGTCAATGTTCTTTTGAGCCGCTCGGAAGCGCTTGTTTAAGGTTTCATAAGGGACCTGTTGAGGTAAATAAACCGCAACATTTCTTTACTAAGGATAATACTGATAACCAGATACGACAAGGATGTTTTGTAGTGTTGCTTGGTTATATCATTCTTTATGGAATGGGTTCACAAAGCACCTAATATATTCTTAAGCCAAAAGTATAGCTCTGGGGTTTATGTATGTGCACAACTACGTTTTTCTGAAAACGCATACAATGTGGGTGTATCTTGTGTAAAGGCCAGGACACCAAGCTGACAGTCTGGCGTTGGGCTTTGTCAGTCCATCAGTCAGTGTTCTACATGTCTGCTTTCACTGGGTTAATGGTCTAAACTTAAACCCAACACAGATTTCACTTTTTACATGTACACAAGGGTTGGCAATCAGTGTTTGATCAGTGACATGAATTTCATCATCAGAAAAGAACACAGTTTACATCAGATATTTGTAATACCCTACACATACATCTTACATTTGCATTTAATATTTTTGTCCAATATTATTCATAAGGTGGCAAACCTGCCCTGGGTTCACCAATTCAAAAGGTATTAAAAAAAAACCTGAATAAACAACCGACAGGAATGTGCGCAAGTTACCGCATCGATAGATGTCTATATAAATGAGATACTGTGTAAAGAGGTTTTGAAAGTACAGCCAGTTGTACAGCTCTACCATAAAAGAATGCAAAGATGTTTATGAGGGACAGAATCCCATAAGCCATTTAAGGTACTGAAAGTTATTGCAATGGAGAAACAGAGCAAAACTAACAATTACTAAAAACAGTAAAACAATAGATGCCCATGTTGACAAGTCTGTGTGTGAGAGGATTAAAGGATATCCACAACTCTAAATTAAATAAGTACAGAGACATTTATCTTATAATGTTTGGTGTTAACGCACATTATCAAATGGAGAGTATACTCTGAAAGACTGTGTTCACCATAACATTACTAAGGCTTTATAATCACTTGCTTTATTAAAACTATATTCATATGAATTAGTTTGAACATACCTTACACCTTCATTTATGTTCTGAAATGCAAAGTGAACTATCCTTTTTAAGTATTCAGCCATTCAGCTGATGCTGCCCTTTTGCTTGTTCACCTTTCTATCTGACAGGGTATTGATGTATTTCTCATAAATACTTTATGATTTATTACCGTTTACTTATTTGGTTTGGAATACTGCCAACATTCATGTCCTGTGATACAGGCATTTATATGTGGATCCTCAGTAAGCAAATGTTCTTGACTAAAAAGCTACATTTTGAACATTACAGATTATCCATTTGAGAGAAAAGGTCATAAAGGTGAACATGATCATTAGGCCAAGATAAGCAGCTGTACCGCAGCTGTGGGAAAAAAGCAGAGATGCATAAACCTTCAATCTTATCTCTCAGGATCCGCCAGTTTATTTTGATCAGGCTATCTATCACCTTACAAACGGGGCAGATAAGTAGTATCAACATTTGCAGTGGTCTATTCATGTACAGATGTTTCAGAGTAGATAAACACCCTGCATCAGTCAATGCTATTATTGAACCTTTAACCTTTGTTGCATTACAAGGCACAACCTAATTTAGGAAGCGAGAAGTGAAAAAGCCTAAATTTAGCCTGAATTTATGCAAACTACTGAAGAAGTACTGATGCACAATTCAGAACACCACTAAGCTAAATACAAAATGCCATATCAAATATTTCATTCCAGTTAACAATGATAAATGGACTGTTTACCCAAACATGTAAATTTGGTCATCGTTTACCCAACCTGTTTTTGCTGCATGGCCTTCAATCTTTTTTTAGCTCAGAAAAGAAAAAAAAAATCTTCTGCAAGGCCTCATCCATATCATTGTTGTTAGCAGTGATAAATATTAAGCTTTTAGTATGCAAAATGTATCCAAGAAAGATGGAACATGTGTCATACATTTCAACTGTTCTGGAGGTATTCAGCAGCGTTTGATAAAAAAAAATAAAGTCTGAATGACAGTTGACAGATGAATGTGATAAACACAACAGATTTATTTACACCAGAAAATGGTAAATGGATTGTGCTTTGTATGCCATTTCAATTTATTTTGATTTCTCACAATGTGCAATTTTGCACAATAAAAACAAGGACAGAGGCTGAACCATTCCCTTTTAGCAAACTAACAGTAAGAAGGGTGTGGTTAAGAATATTGTGGCTGAAGCTGTAAAACTGACGTTAACAGGGAAGGACCACCACACCAAATGCGAAAGCAAATGGTCAGACTTGATTAACTTGCACGGATTATTTGTTTACCTAAAGAATAACAATATGTGCTAGCAACATAAACACTGTAAATTTTTATTTCACATAGACTTTAAATAATAAACCATAAAATTTTGGTTAATTTTAAACCAAACCTAATTGTATACACCAAATACACTGGGAATATATTCATTTTTTATGTTACAGCCTTATTCCAAAATGGATTAAATTCATTTATTTCCTCAAAATTCTACATACAATGCCCAATAATGACAATGTGAAAAAAGATTTTTTTTTTAATTGTTGCAAATTTATTAAAAACAAAAAGCCTAAAAACAAACAAAAAAACCCCCACACATGTACATAAGTATTCACAGCCTTTGCCGTGAAGCTTTAAATTTGAGCTCAGGTACATTCCGTTTCCACTGATCATTCTTGAGATGTTTTAGCAGCTTAATTGGAGTTCACCTGTGGTAAATTCAGTTGATTGGACATGATTTGAAAAGGCATACACCTGTCTATATAAGGTCCCAGGGTTGACAGTGCATGTCAAAGCACAAACCAAGCATGAAGACAAAGGAATTGTCTCTAGACCCTCGAGACAGTATTGGCAGGGGAAGGTTACAGAAAACTTTCTGCTGCTCTGAAAGTTCCAATGAGCACAGTGGCCTCCATCATCCATAAGTGGAAGATGTTTGGAACCACCAGGACTCGTCCTAGAGCTGGCCAGCCATCTAAGCTGAGTGATTGGGGAAGAAGGGCCTTAGTCAGGGAGGTGATCAGAATCAGGCACCGCTCATCACCAGGCTAATACCATCCCTACAGTGAAGCATGGTGGTGGCAGCATCATGCTGTGGGGATGTTTTTCAGTAGCAGGAACTGGAAGACTAGTCAGGATAGAAGGAAAGATGAATGCAGCAATATACAGAGACATCCTGAATGAAAACCTGCTTCTTGTGCTCTTGACCTCAGACTGGGGCGACGGTTCATCTTCCAGCAGGACAATGACCCAAAGCACACCGCCAAAATATTAATGGAGTGGCTTCACAACAACTCGGTGAATGTCGTTGAGTGGCCCAGCCAGAGCCCAGACCTAAATCCTATTGAACATCTCTGGAGAGATCTGAAAATGGCTGTACACCGTCGCTTCCCATCCAACCTGATAGAGCTTGAGAGGTACTGCAAAGAGGAATGGGCAAAAATTCCCCAAAGACAGGTGTGCCAAGCTTGTGGCATCATATTCAAAAAGACTTGAGGCTGTAATTGCTGCCAAAGGTGCATCAACAAAGTATTGAGCAAAGGCTGTGAATACTTATGTGATTTTTCAGGTTTTTATTTTTAATAAATTTACAATAATTTAAAAAAAGATTTTTTCACATTGTCATTATGGGGTGTTGTGTGTAGAATTTTGAGGAAATAAATGAATTTAATCCATTTTGGATGGATATGAATACTTTCCAGATGTACTGTACATGTACAATGGGACCATTCTTTGAAAACTTTGTATCTTTAATGCCTCATTTTCACTGAGTGGTACAGTTCAGTACAGTACAGGACACCTTTATCAGTCTTGTGTCTCCACTGCCAAATGGTAGGCGTGGTTTATGACAGAAAGCTCTGGGCGACATCATTCTCACTCAAAGAAAAATAAAGCCAAAAATATGTTTTATATACATAAATACTTATGTATAAATGTTATTTACTAACTTTGTATGAACAGGATTTTATGAAAGCTGCAGTTCAGTGCTAATGCGAATTAGTGAGCATCTGTAATTATATAGTTTTAGGTTGCTAAAATAATCAATTGCTTGTTTTACACTTCGCTCTTGTTTTCCAGTTTCTAAATGGAAACTTGGTTATCATCATACAAGTTATCATAAGCTCAAGGCGAACTCGCAACCACACACAAATAGAGAAAGCAAAACTAGTAGTTACACTTTCCATGCATTTTTAGACAGCCTTGTAAACGTCAATAGAGGACACAAAGCGGATTCTATTCTTACATCTGTGGCTGTTGGTCACAAGACGATGACAAGGTTTGTTTGAGCTTTTGTCGACCATGGCTCATAATACATTATTACAGTATCATGTCTCTGCTTTGTATTTAAAATGATGCTTCCTGTGTTGTCATTCTCCTGGCTTGTGAAATGGTTTTGTGACATTTCTCTGTTAACCAATAGCATTCAGCTGCATGTCTAGCTCCACCCTTTTTGTACCATTCTGTTGTACCAAAAAAGTGGTATGATGAAACAGGCAAAAAAATTTACCATACTGTACCATACCGTAACACTCAGTGGAAACAGGCAATACGATAATGAAATCTGAGAGCTCCCTCATCCTCTACAAAGAGCAACAGTCCTGAGACATTCCGAGTTCAGAAAAGGAACCAAAAACATATTCACAACATTCCATGTAACTTCAGTCAGAATGCGAACATTGCTGTCTATGGAGGATGAGGGAGCTCTTGGATATCCTCTAAAATTTTTTAATTTGTGTTCCAAAGACAAAATAAAGGTATCTGGGGGATTGTAAATGACATAGGGGTGAGAAATTATTAACATAATTGTCATTTTTAACTGAACTAACCATTTAATGTTTGCTATTCACTGCAAATTACTTTTTAAAAGAAGGCCATACAATATCAGCATTAGATATATTCAAAGTTAGTTCATATTTAGGTGAACTCTTTAAGAGATTGATTTATTTCATTATCAGACAGCAAAATATAAAGCACCATTCATTTGTGACATACAATGGTCCAAATAAAAAGAAAATGTATTGTTTATATGAATAAATATCAATTGCAATGATTTATCTCCCTATACACATCACAACAACCAGTCCCTTCTATAAAAGAGCTGTTCCACATATTTCCATTACACTTCCTCAACCAATGTGGCTTCTGATTCTGCACCAAAATAGCGACTGGTATACATGGTTAGATCATGATGCAATGATCAAGAATGTACTGGAAATCATTCCCAATGCTGCAAGACAAGCTCAAATGCAACATGCCCTTGACACAGCAGAGAAGACCATATATTATTGACATTCAGTGTGCGTTTACATAAACAGGCGTCAAATTACATGAGATCCATGAACTAATCACGTCACAAAGCATTCAATGAATCATCAATCAGTCAAAGGAACCGGTTAACGTAAGGATTCGTCCATAAATACGCTATGAATCGTGGAAAAACCTGTGACGCAGAGAACAAAGGTGCTGTATCCCACCCATTAACGTAAATAATAAGCTCCTCATCGACAATCTACATCTGTGCGTTCAGCCTGCAAACGACCAGCACAACACGATGCAATGTGATCCTAATATGGTGTATAAATCGCATGCATACCGAACTCTGGTCACTATTGGCATGTGTATATCCATCCAGCATTTATCTAAAGCCACGGAAAAATCATAGCTTTAGATGACAGCGTCCAAATAGCAATCAAACGCTCACATGAGATTGACCAGTAGTCGATTATGAAGTATCTGTACATCCGATACGATTCGTGTCACTCACTATCCAACCTCGCTAATGATTCTCGTCAATCTGCCTTGAACTGCATTGCTCGCTGGTTACACTAGTGGACAAACCTGTGATGGGATAAAACGGCGTCTATTAAAACAACACTGTCGGAACGCAAGAATGACATGGGCCAGACTGACATTACTCGACTTATTTCTCCCTTTAACACAACTGTCGACGTAATTTATAACTGTACATGCGAGGTCACATCTCGACTATTTGCGATCACTTCGGTTAGATCGGTTTGTGTGGGACTTGTTTTGCTAAGTTATCTAGCCCCAGAGCTAACCAGTTAACTGTCTAAATGCATACACAGTTTACATTTGATGGATAATTTCCGTTTGATGCCCTGTAATTGAGGTCATACAACGCAGACGGAATCTGTTTAGTTGCGTGTTTAGATTGTGGAGAGGAAACGCTTGACAGACCTTTAAAGTTGGGTATTCTTGCACCTTTAGGGCCATAGAGAGTTGAGCTGCTGTCTCTTGCACCGCCATCTTGCTTTGGGGAAACTGTGGAGTGTTTGTTCGTCTTCTTCTCGGATTTGGTCTTCGCTGAGGCAATGAGGCTAGAACTGATCGTTACTGCCTCCTAGTGTGGCGGTGATTACGGGTGCTTTGAATTGAAAAGAAAGTTCACCCAAACATAAAAATTTACTTATCATTTAAGGCGTTTTGTTCATAAAAAAATGAAAATTAGGTTATTAATTCACGCCCATGTTGTTGAAATCCCTGAGACCTGTCTTCATCTTCAGAACACAAATTAAAATAATTGAAGTGATGAGAGCTCCCTCATCCTTCATAAAAAGGTTCCCGACTCCAGAAAAATAACGAATTCCATAAAAATACCAAAAAAACATCCTCAAAATAGACCATATGCCATCAGTGATAATATTAACAAGCTATGGTAATAAGTTTTGAGCACACAAATAAGGATTTTATTTGACAGTTTCTTTAGTGACCTTCAACTGGTTCCAACTCTTTTTGAGTGTGTTTGCTTTTTCTGTCAAATACAAAAGAAGATGGAAACTGGTAGCTATTGATGTCCATATAAAACTTTTTTTATTTTTTAGATCAGCTACTATGGAAGTGATTGACTACAGTTTCCAACATTTGAACAAAACTCAAATCTTCACATTTTAAACAGAAGAAAGCAACTCAAACAGTTCTGGAACAAGTGAAGGGTGAGTAAATAATGACAGAATTGTAATTTTTCTGTTAAACCCCTTAAAAGAGACCCACAACAAAATTATGATTCTCTCATCATTTACACCATTTCTGAATATAATTAGGGTAGCCAAAAGCTTATGCTTCAAAACAAATGTATCAAGAAAACCTGTTTTCTGAAACAAAAAAAAATAAGTGACAAACACTTCTTTTAACTATACTATTTTTTTAAATTATAAGCTTCTTTGAAAGTACAGAAGAAGTAGCAGTCCTCTGAGCTTCTGTGTCACTTCCTGCATTAACGTTTTACAATGCTTTCATGCTTTGTTGTGGCTGAAATTGCATACTTCCCTATACCATACAGCATGCAGAAAACAGTAAATGAGCCAATAGACTGTTCAAATCCATACTGTAGCATTTCTATAATGTACTTCAGCTGAGATTCTTAAGGGCATATTCAATGGACACTTCACAATCCCATAAGGCCACAGGAGAGAATTTATAAATGGAAGTAACGCAACACAACCCAAGCAGACATCCACATTCCATTTCTCATATCAAACAATATGGAAAATACTTTCTTAAATCCAATTAAAAACAGCAGAGAAATATAAACCTATAACTGATAGAAACAATGCATTTCATGTTTATTCCTTTTTGTGCACACCTTGCTATTTAAAAAAATTGCTTTAAAAAAATAAGTTTAATTATGGCTTCAACAAATGCACATAATTAATAAACAACTTTAGAACTCACAACAAGCCTGTCTTCAAAGGTTTATTAATTATTGTTAAAAATAAATTTACTTATGAATAAAATGAATTGGAATTTTACATAAATTTAATTTCAGATGTGTTTTGTGTGTTTGTGTGCTTAAAAATAAAAATACATATGATGCTGTATAGGGTGGTTAGCACTGTGGCCTCACAGCAAGAAGGTTGCTGGTCATCCGTTGTGTAAAACATATGCTGGAATAGTTGGCGGTTCATTCCGCTGTGGCGACCCCTGATAAATAAGGGACTAAGCCAAAGGAAAATGAATGAAGGATGCTGTACAGAAAATTCAACCAGAAAACTGCTGGGGAAGAGATCTTTTGCTTTGCCCACTCCCATGAAAGACTGCAAACTACACATTCCTGTTCGTTCTCATATGTAAAATCTGTAAATGTTCACATATGTGTCATATTATTATTAATCACGTTATACTTTTTCTGCTTTCACAGGTGTAAGTTTTATAACACTTTAACAAAGACTTAAAACTCTTATTTTAAAAAAGGCATTAATGTAAAGTGAAATGTGGATAGATGTTGGCGGCTAATCATGGTCTATTAAACTAGTTCATGGCCCATCATTTCCTATTGTGTGATAATTAATTTTTCATTTGTATTAAAATGACTTCCAGAGGTGGATTGTCTTTTAAAGTCTGAAGACAGAAGATTTCTTATAGCCTATTTTGGTTAGTTTCCCCCCCACTCACAGTGTGTTACAGAGAGTACTTTACATTTCTATATATGGTATGAAATATTTAGGCTATGTATCATGGGCTCCTTATTTTAATTATATTAAGTTATTTATACAAGAGGGGCCTCACAGTGGGTAGCACGTTCGCCTCACACCAAGAAGGTCACTGGTTCGAGCCTCGGCTGGGTCAGTTGGCGTTTCTGTGTGGAGTTTGCATGTTCTCCCCGTGTTGGCGTGGGTTTCCTCCGGTGCTCCGGTTTCCCCCACAAGTCCAAAGACATGCGCTATAGGTGAATTGGATAAGCTAAATTGTCCGTAGTGTATGAGTGTGAATGGGTGTGTATGGATGTTTCCCAGGGATGGGTTGCAGCTGGAAGGGCATCCGCTGCGTAAAACATATGCTGGATAAGTTGGCGGTTCATTCCGCTGTGGCGACCCCAGATTAATAAAGGGACTAAGCCGAAATAAAAATGAATCAATATTTATACAAGAGTGTATTTAGTTAAACGTAAAATTAAGTAACTCAAGAGAAACTGTCATGGAAAAAAAATGTATAGGCCTAAATAGCTTATATTTCAGATTTTAAGTGAATGCCAAAATTAGAATAGGGCAAAAAACAAATCACAGTGTAGATCTTTTTTAATGCAAATTTTCTTTGAATATTTAACTTTGAACTGAAACCTGATCGTGTACAAGCAGAAAGGAAATGTATTATGTTTCCCCCTCACTTATAAATGGACCTACAGGTAAGAATACTTCAAATTATTAAAAACAATAAAACTCATAATATGGGACTTTACTTTTTTACAGTCTATGGGCTTTATTGACCTCCAGTCAGGTGAGCTTTAAGACATTCAACATAAATCATAACTTTGATTCTGATGAGTTTGATGTTGCTTTTTCACATATCTGTCAAAAAGTAAAAAGGCAGACGCTCTGCAATCATGTTTAACATTTTATAAATACATGAACTGTTGAATTATGGTGTCTGTTGAACGTGATTCATTAGAGCCTATATTTAAATTTAGCAGCTTAAACTGATTTTTATTAAGTATATCATGGATTTTATCACTTGATGGGATTTTTTATGGAAATAAATGCATTACTTTCACAATTTAGCTCGTTAACCATCCCCCTTCACCCTCACTTTCACCCCACATCGCGCTCACATTTCTTTTTCCTGCACGAGCACGAGAGAAAACCCTCCCCCACCCCTCTGAGTCCGCTGGAGCAACGAACCTTAATATGATTGGCTCCCGTCCAAGCGCAGCTCGCCCTTATTGGTTACCACATCGGTCACACGCCCCTGATTGGTCACAATTTCGTTGCATGTTTTACCCGATTCCCGGGGCACATCAGGGACTTTAGCCTTCAAAGCGGGTGATGCAAGGTTTGTGATTGTTTTGCTTTTCTCTTTGAGCTGGATGTGTGCTTGTCAAAAGAGGACAGAACCGCGCTGATAGAGCTCTGCTTTCATTAGCTCTTTTATTCCTGTCAGGGGGATGAAGGCGGCTGTGGACTGTTTTTGAAGGGGCTGGCTTTCTTAGCTAACATACTTGCAATTTGAGGGCACTTAGTGTGGCAGAATTCGGGTTACTTTAAGTGGGATCACAGTCACTTGACGTTAATGAATCATTATTCGTTCAATGGCGGAAACAAGTGAGACACTGACTAAAGGTGGAATGAGTACCTTTGGACATAGTAAATAAAAGCACAACAGTATCTGTAAAAGTTTAGGGAATGAATATGGGATTTTGTAATAGGGATGTAAATATGCGGGAGGGTAGTTATGCGTTTAATACGTGCAATGAATTAATGTACGCATGATCCTACAACTGAATCTTTCTAAATCTTTATTAACTTAAAAGGATTCAAGATTATCTTTAAGTCAATATATCAGATCAATTTGCCTTTAAACGAGGTCGAGATTTACATTCCTGAATGTAACGTTAGCTGCAGCGTATTTATTTTCTTTATTTATTAGCATACTAGTTCACATACTTCCTCAGGTAAAATTTGTTAAATTAATAAAGGCATCATTTAATGACACTCGAGTGCTAGGGGGGTTTGTAGAAATTATAAAAAAAAAACGTAAAAAAATAATAAAACAGTGATTTTAAATGAAGTAAATGAAATTTAAATGATTTTAAATGATTGTTTGTATGGATAGCAATAGCTCGATTTTAGTATATCAGTAAAAATAAGTACAATAGTAAAAATATAATAATGTAAATTAATGAAACGTGTATATGGTGCTTACATTTTAGGATAGGGGTCACTTGCAAACGGATGATTATGTTTGGGGGTCTTTGGCAGGTAAAAGCCTGAAACCCCTTAATAGATTTCCAATTTTTCTTTACTATTTAGGGACAGATGTTTTAGGATTAATGAACGTTTAATTTAGAATAATTTTAGTTCAAATTATAGGTAAGGGTAAGAGAAGTGTAATTTTTTTTATTAAATGTCCTGTGGTGTCTTGTGTGACATGATGACTTTTTAAAAATCACAAATATTTATGTAGTCTCAACTCATGTATGTCAATGGAATTGCATGAATAGTAATTATGAGATGATGATTATATATATATATATATATATATATATATATATATATATATATAT
>CAIGQW010055024.1:1428482-1462558 GCA_903798125.1 Danio choprae
TATATATATATATACATATATATATGTCAATGTCAAAAGGTGGAGGTGGCACAAAATGTGATGGAGGTAGTCACCTCATAATTCTCTATGCAGGAAAAAAACCGTATGTGTGTATATAAAGCGTTGGAAATGTTGGTGGTCTTAGATCAGTAAATATTATGTGGTGCTTATAATAGCACAGTTTGAGGTGAAGACAGAAAAATGAAACAGGTGTTCATTCGTTTATTACACATCATCTGTTCTGCATCAGCTGCAGTTACTTTAGGATTATACGTCCATTGTTTTTCATTAAAGCTGATTTACACAGGCACGTGCGGATTTTATCATGATGTCATCAGTTGTCTTATAATATAGTCAGTATTAAGTGTGTGTTTTATTATGTATCACAGAATGCTTAATTGTATTACCATTTGTTTTGGCATTTGTAAACCAGTAATTGACGTGTTTCACATGCTGTTCATTTGTGCAGTGGAAGGGAAAGATGGATATGTTTCCAAATATTTCACACAATGGCATCTTCAATATTCAATCAAGTAATACTTGTGAACAATTTTTGGTAAGAAAGGTCTTGTTATCAGGAACATAACACCATTAGTTATTTTGATGTGTCCTTATAAAAGCTACAACAGCTCTCTTTTTTACTGTAGCAGCTGCTCCAAAACATGAAAAAACATTTTTAATATTGAGCAATAAAGGCAGGCATCAGTCAACCAGATGCTAACACAGTGATGTCTTTTTCTGTGCTTGTGAGTCACTTTATTTTAAGGATCTTTTCATAATAACTATTATGGCGTTTAATATTTGTGGTTGAGCCTCAAGGCAAGTAGTAGTGGGTCTCCTTTTTTCATTACAAAAGATTCATACAGACTCTACATGGAGTCTTGTCAGATCAGTGTGTTAACAGTGCTGACATCTGCTGTGCTTGTTTTAGTGGAATGGACTTGCTCGTTTAGCATTTGTTTAAGTGTGTAAGGTGTAAAGTGGCTGAAATGTGATACTATAATCTGGTGATTGCTCTGCATTGGTTCGGGTCCGTCTGTACAGTGTGAATTAGTTGTAAACATACTTGAAGGCAAGATCAAGAAGTGTGACACTTGATTTATTTCTGTCTGCAGGCATCAGGCCTCCCATAATGAATGGCCCCATGCACCCTCGTCCTCTGGTGGCCCTGCTGGATGGACGGGACTGTACAGTGGAGATGCCCATCCTGAAGGATGTGGCCACCGTGGCCTTCTGCGATGCCCAGTCCACCCAGGAGATCCATGAAAAGGTAAATGTACAAATACAGTTTAGTTTACAATTACTTTTTGTTCAAGTTTTTCTCAAAAAAGCTATACTTAAGCCATGAAAAAGTGCATATTTTCTCTCCGGTTTTGGCCTTCTGTCCACACCAAGACAGAGACTTTAGTCAACGAGAGAGCATCTTTTTGAAAATGCTGTATAAAGTGAATACATTTTAAATAGGGTTTTTTCGTGTCGCAGTGTGGACTGTGGGCTTTCGAAAAAGATTACGCATTTTCAGTCGTTTGACCAATTTAGATAAAATGGTGGGTGACACTGTAGAGCAGTTGTTTTGGATGCTCTCCTGTTTGACAGTATTGTTAAAAATAAATGTTTGTTTGTACATGCTTCTTTCTTTGACGGACACAGAATATTTATTCACCACTGTTGCATTGGCATTACTGTTGTCTATTGTTGCTCGCATTTGTAACTTTATACTCCTATTTTACTTACAGCAACAACTGTATCACTGTTGGCCCATTAAAAAAAACGTGGAGCTTCTCTTTGACATTTTGCCACAACGTATCAAAGAGCTGGAAGTTAAATAATCACTAGACAGATATGAAGCACGGTCAAAGAAAGCGTTTTACATCTTGAAGCATGCACGGTACAGGGATGAAAGCGTTTCCTGTGGTTTCAGTGGACCAACTTTGGGAAGCGTTTTAGTGTGATAATATGATAGTGTGGATGTGTTTGGGTGAGTCTTTTTAGACAAAAAATGCAGTTTATAAATGTATCCGGATTAATGTAGGCATAGTCTTAATCCTCGGTTATCTTCATTTTAAATAAGGACATTTGTGATACAGATATTTGATCATTTATATTTGGAAGCCAATAAGTGATAAATAGGCAGATCTTGATTGTCAGAAATAAATATAAATTTTTATTTAAAACATTTACTGAAAACAAGGAAACTACTTGAATGCGTCTAGATCTTTTGTCAAAAGGATTTACCAATTGGAATTTGGTTTTCTTTCTTTTTTCACAATGAATAACTCCTTTGCCAAAATCTATTTGTTCCATTAGTATAAAAAAAGTTTCCTAAGTGTTTATCTGCCCTGCTGCTGTTGTGTAATGTAGAAGGCACTAATCAAATCCACCATGCCCATCAGCACACAATAAAAAATTGAAAGAAAAAAATCATTTATATGCTGATCATTTACTTTCCTCATGACCCCCATAACAATTACATTAAACATCAACATTATCATTTATGATACCGATATTGCCACCGATATGTAGTGCATTACTGTTCTAAATGTAATTGTAACCTGTCTAAAGGAACGTTTCACGCTTTAGTGTTACTTCCTGAGGGTATGAAACCCTGCACTAGGAACATGATTAGCACTATTAGGCTGCGTGTCCGCTGATGCGGTTTTGTAGAAATGCAAGCACTTTTCTAAAAACACTCAGCTGCGAGTATTTTTGCAGTAAATATTTTTTTTCCATTGCTTACTATGATTATAATTATCCCCACTTTACCATTAAAAGTTGAAAGTCTCTAGCAGATTATTTGTTGACAGTTGCGTGATATTGTCCTGGCCCTACTCCACTGTGATTGGACAGCTAGCTCAAAAGTGACACTGATGGCGCTGTGTTTTTCAACTTGCACTGCAGGCAATTAAAAAAACCACATCGCTACCATTAACAACAACAGAAAACAAACACTCAGCTTGAGAAAATAAATGCTTCGGTGGACACACAGCCTTAACTCTACATTGCGGTGTGAAGTGGGCAGTGTGAAACAGTGTGCTGCTAGTCGTATGCCTTTATATTCATGAGCTTTGGACTGTTATGGAAAAGCAGCACATTGTGCTTCTGTGTTGTGTTTCCATTGTCAATGGTTGCTTTAGCATTTGAAGAGAAAAATGCCAAGGGCTAATGGAAAAATGCATCAGTTGGAGTGTAGGAGAGACGGGTTTAATTTTTACTTTTACAGTCTAAAAAGTCCATTCAGGAAAAACTTGATAGCAATTGGGAATTTAAAATATGAGGATGCAAAACACTAAGTTTGAATCCCTAGGGTTCTGTAGCGTTTTGTACATTTTGGTGAATTAGTAAATAATCTTATTATGTTATTAATACATAAGATCTTATTCATTCAAAATGTAAACAAATCTCATGCTCCCTTCAAATATGCAAAAATGGTTTTTGGAAGATACCATGCAAAGCATAGGTGTCTGAAAATGCAGAATTAATGGTTTACTCTAGGTAAATTATGAACAGTGTAAAATATGAAGCAAGAAATTTGTTTATCTTGGGTTTAGAATAACCCACTGTTTACTATATACAAGTGTGAAATGCTTTAATGTTGTATTATTTTTGTTTTACATTGCTTTGAATAAGAGGGTCTGCTAAATAAATGTTTTTTTTAATCAATGTTGGCATAACCAAGGTTGTGTGGGTTGAAAAAATAACATAAAACGTTTTTTTTTATCCATCAAATCAAAATGGATAAAACAAATTTCTGGCTATTCATTTCCACTATTTCACTAAGGGATATTTCAGCATTGTGAATGCTGTTCAAGTGTTATAAGATTTATTATAACTGCGTGGAGTGGTATTCTTTTTTCTCCTGTGGTTCACACAGATGAATATATCATGTAATATATGTTACGGTATGGATCTGCAATATATCATAGATCCCTCTGGCTCGACATGATGGAGCCTCTTTGGCTTTGTTACATGGAAAAAGCACTACATCTCCCAGGCAAAAAAAAAAGTAGCTTGCACAATGGGGTAATATTTATGAGGCTGTGAGGATTTTTTTTTTTTTTTTTTTGCCAGAAATGAGTAGAATGATTCATTAGATGAATTCACTGGGTAGTGTGATGAAATCTCGCAGCCATCCTCCCCGCTGTACTTTGTGTGATTTATTTATTTCATTCTCTATCTCACTTGCACACAGCTATCAATCAGTCATTTTCTTTTGCATTTGTTAAGGCTAGATGGGCGGAATCCGATCTGTAATGTTGTGATGTTTCATTGTGAGAGAACACATTGCTCTTTGTCAGTCATCACTACAAATAATCTTTGAACTGTTTCTCAGCAGTGAATGAACTGCATCTAACTTCAGTGTTGTGTGTCAGACAGAAATGCATTTAATAATATTGATAAAAGTAGTTCAAAGTTTTGAAGAAATGAATGCTTTTATTCTGTAAAGATGCATTCAATAGATTGAGCTACAGTAATATCTACTTTAATGTTGTAGATAACTTCTGTAAAAAATCTAAATAATGTTCCATTGACTCATTGCCAGTGTAACAGATTTACTGATGTAAAAGTAAAACTTGTTCTAGTTTAAAACAACTGATTTGTTTAGAAATGAAGCATATTTAATGAATGGATTACTGAGTCATTGACTCAGAATATTTGTTTGTGTCTGAAAAATATCTTGCTCAGTTAGGCTGTAACAAGTTTTCTTATTGCGATTAATTGTCGAAGCTTTTATCAATATACAGTATTATCAGGAGTTTGACCTAAGCTGCAAAAAACTTTTATTGTCCTTTATTGTACATACATGTCCAGTGTATATACATACAGTGAAGTCTCATTAGTAGATGTTAGCAAATTTATTACATTTACTGTTTTTATATTACTTCAAAAAAATGCAATTGATTTTTATTAGTTATTAACTCCAGTTAATAAAACAATTACGACTTGTAATCTGATTACAACTATGATTTGATGCGTTATTTTGCATTAACTAAGGAATTAGCATCACCTAAGAATAGTTAAAGCTTTTGTATTTTTCATTGTGAGTTCAGTTCAATTAATGAATGTTAACTATTGTAACCTTATTGCACAGTTTATACTTACATTAACGCAATAATTAGTCAGAAGTTTCAGTGAGTATTTCAGCATGTAGTTGTCCAGATTGACGTGAGAATGGTTGAACTATTAAGATACCACTTAATACTAACACCACTGCGAATACAATGTGAATATTCTTTAAAAAACACTTTAAAAGTTTAAATAATAAGTAATAATTCAGGGTATTTTGAAGTTCCCATAACATCAATAATGTGCATGTTCATTATCATGTGAAACTATTGAATCATTGTGTGTCTACACTCAATATTAGTTTCTTGTATATTGAACTGTTCAATATTGCACACCCCTAGATTAAAAACAACAACATATTTTTGACAATTTGGAAAAGCCTAGTGGTTTGAAGGTTAGGATAAAAGTTTAAAATGAAAATTGATTAGCATTATGGAGCTACATTATGATCATTAAATAGAGTCTTTTTATATGTTATCACCCAATGATTCTTGGTCTACTTAAGCCTGAAGAGATTTTATTGTCATAAATCCCATTTTACACTGTTGACCTTTATTTTTATAAAACACGGTTATGTTTATTTCAGTTTTTTTCTTCTGTCAAAGGCATATATAATTTCAGAAATACACTCTGGTGTTAATTGCATTTGAATGAAAAAGTTAATTGTGGCTAGAACGAGCACCAATGACCCATACAAGTGTTTGTGGACTGGAATAAGATCAACGGAAAACATTGTGTTCGTACACAGAGCAAAATGACACAATGAAATGAAATGGGAAAAAAATTTACACTGAAACCTGATTTACTGCTTTCAGACTGTTTTAACTTTCACACTACCCATGAACCTAATGAAACTCATTTGCTCCATTCATTCAACCAGCCAAAAAAAGACCGTTACTCATTCTCTCTCAATACAAATCGCTTAATTCCATGTCATATAAATATTTACTCCTTCTGAAGGCGTTTTTGCTCATTCAGATGTTTACTGTGGCCTGCACATTTTTTTTTCTGCTGATCTGCCGATCGCTTTTGGCATGTTTTGTGTGGTTTTGGGCAGTTGCCAGGTTGATTCTCAAAGAACACTCCCCAGGCCTGCACAGACAGATGGCACTGCCTTTCTGCCCCTTCCCACAAACCTACAAAGAGCCTCCTTATTGCACTTATTTAATCGACCGCTGTTGAATGGCGAGATACTGTACAGTCTCAAGTCATTTATATTTCTATACTGCGTCAAGTCAACAACCCAAACAGACAATAGAAACATCATCAAAGTTCAATCAATAAAATTTGTAGTGGTTTTAATCATTATAACAGAAATCGACTATGTCTAATATATTCAAAACCCAAAATGGAGATCTGCTCCACCTCAAGGAGCAGATTCCCAAGGTTTAGACTTCTTTATTGGCTAGACCATGGATTTTATTTCTTTGGAATATCAGGTATTTCACAGTGGCTTGAGGATACTATGTACTTTTTGAAGGCAAGAAAAAATTCTCACGGTTTACCAGTTATGGCTCTTATAATGATAAGTAGCAACCCCATAAAAACATATTTTCACTCGCTTCTAAATTTGCCTATTGATCGAATCCATTGCAATCTTTGACCTATTACCTTCTCAAACCTTTATTTTAATTTATTTTATTTTGAACATTAAATAATTTTATTATTTATTTATTTAATTAATTTATTTATCTTTTAACAACAACAACAACAACAACAACAACAACAACAACAATAATAATTATATATAATTATATATAAATATTATCTCTCACTATGTCCGCCATTTCATGTATGTATGTATTTTTCACTCAATAAAACAAAATTATAATGGAAATTGTATTGGTTTTAATGTAAACTGTAATGATCAGTGTCCACTCCACTGGTATTTTTTTACTTCTATTGGTGGCTTGTTAAAACCAATAAATTCTGATGGAATATGTCCAAACTGCATTGGTTTGAAATTCTATGATGGTTTCTATTGTTTTTTTTGTTTTGTTCATTGGGCACATTCAGTTCTAGTTAGTTCACTTATGATTCAGTCTCCTCAAGATGTAAAACCAATTGTCTGTCTGGGAGAGAAATTATTAGCAGATGATAAAGTGACAAGAAAACTGTCTACTAAATCTGTAAAAATGTCTGTAAAAATGTCTGTTAAAATCTCATTGCGTTGTAGCTTATAAATTAACACCGATCGCTTAATGCTGAGATTTTTCTTGATCTGTGTCAAAGCAAATGATGTTTTTCATCAACAGCCAGAGTTGTGATGTGGCAAATCTACTTATGTTGTGTGTTTCTCCTGAATTTAATGGTTTATTAGATTATGTCAAGAGCATTCAAGTAAACTGATTAATCAACATGAAGTCTCATTAGTGAAGTTGTAGAGTGAAGTTTGTATTTAGAGTGAAAACTTGTGGCATCATGTTGAGTCATATTAACAGTGAAACATCTTGGAGGCATGTAGTGATTGTTGTAATAGTTTCCAATTAACAGTTCACCTCAGGATTTTCTCATCAGATTTGCAGTGGTGCATTATTATGTTATGACAATGAAACGCATTCCCACATTCACGATTTTCTAAATTTATTTTGATTTAAATGAAGAAAATATAGTACCACCCTGTTATTTAAAAGCAATTCAATTTATTTCAAATATTGCTGTTTTTAAACATGGTGTTCAAATATAATATAATATAATATAATATAATATAATATAATATAATATAATATAATATAATATAATATAATATAATATAATACTACACAGCTTTATGGAATACTTGATTCTAATTAGTCAGTCACAACATTCCAAGGTATGTTATTTCCAGATAACAACAGATAAGAACAGGATCATGCAAGTTCTCTGAATCATCTTGACTATTAGTGAATACGTTCACATCTATATACAGTGAAAATGTGTTTGCCCCCTACTCATTTCTTATATTTTTCATGTTTGTCACACTTTAATGTTTCAGATCATCAAACAAATTGAATTACTAGTCAAAGATAATGCAAGTAAACTGCAGTTTTGAAAGGAAGGGTTAACCTATAAAGGGAAAGATACAACAGACAACCCCCCAGCCACACTCAGGCCTGATTACTGCCACAACTGTTTGTAATCAAGAAATTACTTAAATAGGACCTGCCTGACAATGTGAAGTAGACCAAAACATCCTCAAAAGCTAGTCATTATGTAGAGATCGAGTTTAAGAGGAAACTAATGTGCGTATGAACATGTTGTGAATTAGTCAGAAAGTTTTGTGAGAAGTAAAAATGTGCGCATAAATACAGAAAACGTATGCAATTATTAGTGAATGAGACCCAATGTTTTGTGTATTTTTACGTTTGTAGCAAGTAGCGATGTAATAAGCAGGATCTAGGTGGTTGTTTTGTTTTGCAGAATAAGCCCGACAGGTTTATAGCCTGTTGCATATTGTGACAGATGCATTCACAAAAGGCTGGAAGTACTTTATCCCTTAAATAAAATAAAATAATATAAAATTAAATATGAACATATTTTATGGCCAACATTAAAAGTATGGATATATAAGTATATATTTGTGTGTGTGTGTGTGTGTGTGTGTGTGTGTGTGTGTGTGTGTGTGTGTGTGTGTGTGTGTGTGTGAAGAACATGTATGTGTAGAAGAAAGAATTTGTTAAAGCTTTCTAAGCTGTTCTACATTATGAGCAATCAGAAATATTCAAAACCATGTATTGTTCTTGATATATATTATATATTGAGAGTTATTATACATTTTATCTTCTTTGCATAGACTGACTGTAGTTTCTGTCTGCTCTCTCAGGTATTAAATGAAGCAGTGGGTGCTCTCATGTACCACACCATCACCCTGATGAGGGAGGACCTGGAAAAGTTCAAAGCACTTCGTATAATTGTCCGCATTGGGAGCGGCTTTGATAATATCGACATAAAGTCTGCTGGAGACTTAGGTAATGCTTTACCATTACATCCCACATGCTCCACAGCAGTGTGTTTATTTTCTGTAATAGGAGGGTAACCTCTCTACATCTGCAGGTATAGCCGTCTGCAACATGCCAGCAGCATCAGTAGAGGAGACTGCAGACTCCACAATGTGTCACATCCTAAACCTGTACCGACGCACCACCTGGCTGCATCAGGCTCTCCGGGAGGGCACGCGGGTCCAGAGTGTGGAACAGATTCGGGAAGTCGCATCTGGAGCAGCCCGAATCAGAGGAGAGACATTGGGGATCATTGGACTGGGTGCGTTGTCTTACGTAACTACATTTTGACTATCAGAATGAAGTTTGATGCACTTCGCTGTTTATTCTGGTAAAGAACCAACCTCTTAAACAGAAACAAATCATTTAAATCCCCATTCAGACTTTAGGATTTTTCACTGTGTCAGATTATGCCATTTTTGTTTGATAAAATCTTGGTATTTCACGAGTACCAAATATGCCAGTCTACACGTTACTTCATGATAAATCAACAAATGTCTCTGACGTACATTCAGTCAAGAAGTCACATACATTATATATGTCTCTGTAATTGTCTATTGAGTGTTTCCAACAGATACAGTTGAAGTCAAAATTATTAGCCCTCCTGTGAATTTTTTTTCTTTTCAAATATTTACCAAATGATGTTTAACAGAGCAAGTTTTATTTTTTTTTACAGTATTTCCGATAATATTTTTTAAATTTGTTTTATTTCGGCTAGAATAAAAGTAAAAAAAAAAAAAAAAACATTTTAAGGCAATATTATTAGCCTCCTTAAGCAATATTTTTTCGATTGTCTACAGAACAAATCACTGTTATACAATGACTTTCCTAATTACCCTAATTTGCATAATTAGCCTAATTAAGCCAGTTAAGCCTTCAAGTGTCACTTTAAACTGAATACTAGTATCTTAAAAAAATATATAGTAAAATATTATGTAGTGTCATGATGGCAACTATTATGTTCCAAAATGTTCTCCCCGTGTTTGCGTGGGTTTTCTCCGGGTGCTCCAGTTTCCCCCACAGTCCAAAATGCATGTGGTATAGGTGAATTGGGTAAGCTAAATTGTCCGTAGTGTATGTGTGTGAATGAGTGTATGGATGTTTCCCAGTGATGGGTTGCAGCTGGAAGGGCCTCCGCTGCGTAAAACATATGCTGGATAAGTTGGCGGTTCATTCCGCTGTGGCGACCCCAGATTAATAAAGGGACTAAGCCGAAAAGAAAATGAATGAATGAATGAATGAATGTTCCAAAATGTGTTAAAAAACTTCTCTCCATTAAACAGAAATTGGAGTAAAAAATATGCAGGGGGCCTAACAATCCAGGAGGGATAATAATTCTGAATTCAACTGTATGTATGTGTGTGTTTTCTGAGCAAAAACAGTAAATAAGTAGATTCATTCATTGCACCCAAAATCGCATGCTACTACATTTAAATTTAAATGTACTACACAACCGTTAAAAACGACTCATATTTATATTATATTTAACGTATTATGAATGGAATTCAGACGTACGACATACGCCATTTGTCTTTATCACATGACCTACCCACATCAGCATCATGAAGTTTCCAAGTGTCCATTGGATGCACACTACAGAATCTCGCCGGAGGTAGTTGGTGATCCAGGTACTTATGGCCTACTGTTTTTCAAATACTGTTAAATTGGACATACTACCTCAGCAGATATTCTGACTGTGATTGGCTGTTGTCATTTTCTGCTCTTGTCTTGACTCCTGCCATAAATATTTATTTTCGGCTCTGGGTTCACCTTTGGGCTGCTCCAACCAATAGCAGAAAAGCAACTACTGGGGAGGTGGGGATAAAGATAGTGAGGCCCCATCTAATTGGTCTAATTTAGATAAACAACAGATGCATAAAATAAATGTAATTTATCACACAAATCTGCATGTATTGCATACTTGTATCGCTATAACGATAATTTTGTGATATATTGTGCAGCGCTAAATGGTTGCCATCCATTATGACACACTAGGAACAATTGAATATTGCATTGCGATCGCTTATTTGTTGTTTACGAATGTTCTGTATCAAACAAATTGATGAAATCAGCAAAAAATTGTGTATGTGTCTGAACTGAGATATAAAGCATTTGTATTTATGTGTGGAAATTTTGTTTCTGTAAATCTGAATAGACTCTAAATCTAAAATCTAAATGCTGCAGACAAAAAAAACATGCAAAATTCTAATTGTGGTTCCCCCTAATAGTTACATAACACAATTGAACAGAGATGCATTATCCTTTTCACTTGCTATGAAGTGGAAACTGTTCAGAATCTGTTTGCATTTCATCAACACATTTGACTTTACAACTTTTTTATGCTCAATGTTTGCAGGAAAGCTCAGTGTGACACACAGTACTATTGAATGAATAATCCAATTTTACGCAGCCAGCAGAAAAGCAAGTGAATGTATAGGATATGGTGACAACTGTGATTTAGATTGAGTGTTTTGGTGCCATGCACTGAAGTATGAATAAGTTGTTTTGCTGTGCTTTCTCACAACATGTCCCCTACCAATCACAAAACTGGACAAGCTCACTTGTAATCAGACCCATGAAGATGCTTCTTAAATAACAGGTGTAAACAGGGCCTGAAGGACTGTTCACAGACCAAAAAGAAAGTGGTACAGATTTCAGGTTTACAGATTTTCACTAATAAGGATTTTTTTTGCTTCTGATCAATCTGTAATTTTTTTTATGCAGTGTTAATTTTCTATCCTATTTTTCTTTATCAAAAATGAATTGAATTCATTCATTCATTCATTTTCATTTCGGCTTAGTCCCTTTATTAATCTGGGGTCGCCACAGCGGAATGAACCGCCAACTTATCTAGCATATGTTTTACGCAGCGGATGCCCTTCCAGCTGCAACCCATCTCTGGGAAACATTCATACACACCCATTCACACTCATACACTACGGACAATTTAGCTTACCCAATTCACCTGTACCGCATGTCTTTGGACTTGTGGGGGAAACCGGAGCACCCGGAGGAAACCCACGCCAACACAGGGAGAACATGCAAACTCCACACAGAAACGCCAACTGACCCAGCCGAGGCTCGAACCAGCGACCTTGCTGTGAGGCGAACGTGCTACCCACTGCACCACTGTGAGGCCCACAAATTGAATTATGAATTATTTTATTCAGCAAGGAAACATTACAAGATTTGTTTTTAAAAGGATTCAGAAAAAACAAACTGTAACTTGGTTTCCAGAAAAAAATAAGCAGCATATCTGTTTTCAACCTTGATAATAATGATAAAATATCTTCAGAAATAAATCAACATATCATAATGATTTTCTGAAGGATCATATGACACTGAAGAGTAAGCATATAATGTTAAAAACTCATATTACAAAGAAAAATTCCATTTTTAAATCAAATGTCAAACACTTAACGGAGTAGCTCACCCAAAACTGAAAATGCATTTACTTTTCATTTACTCCGCTTTTCACAAAGCTGTTTCTTTTCTTCTATTGGCCACAAAAGAAGATATTTAAAAAAATGCTAAAGAAAACAGTAACCATTGACTTTCATAGTATTTGTTTTTCATTCTATTGAAGTCAGTGGTTACAGGTTTCAAACATTTTTCAAAGTAACTTATTTTGTGTTCAACAATAGAAAGAAACTCATAAAGGTTTGGAATCACTTGAGGTGGATTAAATAATAAGTAAATACAAATTTTTGGGTGAACTATCCCCTTAACACAAAAAACAGTTTTAATGAAACCTTTTTTGTTGTTTTTTTTATTGTCAAACTTGTACAATAACTGGCAAATATGACAATTATATCTATTAAGCGTAAATATACCATACAGAGGAAAAGAAATAATAACAATAACAAGAAAATAAACCAAAAAATGTGGGTTTGCATGAATGGGTTTACATAAATTAAAGCTGTTATTAAAAACAAATTGGAAAAAACAAAGAAGCTGTTTTGTCGTATAGAGTTGTCATTTTACCATGCCTTGTCAGGGACAGGCATTGCACTTAACTCATGTAATACAACAACACCTAAAGGCAAGGTTAAAGTGATATACTGCATGTATCCTTCAGGGCGTGTTGGACAGGCAGTGGCGCTGAGGGCAAAAGCGTTCGGCTTCAATGTGATCTTCTATGACCCGTACCTGTCTGACGGGATGGAGCGAGCCCTGGGGCTGCAGAGAGTCAACACCCTACAGGACCTGCTCTTCCACAGCGACTGTGTCACTTTACACTGCAGTCTGAATGAGCACAACCACCATCTGATCAATGACTTCACCATCAAACAGGTCCTGCCTGCAGACAGTCACACATTCACTGCTGCAACCAAGGGTGTGCAATATTGACAAAAATAATTCATATAATTGGGGGTTTTGAAATAACGATAATTATATATTTTTTAGTTTTTGCAGTGTGTTTTATGTTGTTTTTTTGGCTGTTTAGGGTAAATTATGACAAAAAAACTGCCAGTAGGTGGCAGCAAGTCCTTAGCTTAATGAATTATTCATTGTGTCATTCATTCAAATGATTTGCTCAAAACTGTTGATTTAATAGGAAATGAAGCAAGTTACAGGTAGTGTTATTGAATGGATTGTTGAATCAGTGGCTCACTAGATTTGTTTAAAATATTCATTAAAAAAAGGAGAATCAAATATTTTAGTCTGCTGTTGTTTGAAATTATTTTAATTGAAAAAGGAGCCCAATATTTCGCTCAACATTAACCTTTGTGCGTGCTTCAGTTTAAAAAAATACACACGGGTCTAAAAATGTGTCTTTTAAAAAACTATTTAAAAGTATGTTTTAATATTTAGTTTACATTTCACTAACATAATTGTCATTCATTTAGCCTTGAAAGCAAATATAAACTTTATGCACTATAAACTATGACTACAAATCTAAAACAATTACAACTTTGAAGGCATCCCAAGAAAAGGCAAGACTTCTAACTAAGTATATATGACTTTTTTTTTGAACTGGGATTAAAATATTGCAGTTTTAATTGTATTGCAGTTTTAATTTTTGGTCCTGAAGGTACTTTTGGTACATAGTGTAAAATACAAATTAGTGTCAAATATTAAAATAACATTAATAATAAAGCACCTTTTTACCTAAATGTATGCTGTTTGCAGTAACACCAGAATTATCACAAACAAAATGTCCATAAGAATAAACAAGAGTTAATCTCTTGTTTGTTAAACTGCTGTATAAAGTCAATGTCACATCTGTGCTCAGTTGTGTGACAATTGAGAAAACGATAATCTTGCTTGCTTATCTGTCACATCTTTTAAAACACACAGACCTGTTCAAGGATACTTTTTTGCTTTCATAACATGAATTCTAACTGCATTATAATATATTTCATAACACATTAAATGCTTTCAGGCTCATGCCTAATATCTTAGTTGTGATAAATTCACTGTAAACCATGACTTCTTGGTGCTTATTGCTTTAGTATCACCGAGAGACATTGACTCATTTCTTTATGCCCATTATGATTCACCGACTCTAGATGCGTCAAGGTGCCTTCTTAGTGAACACTGCGCGTGGGGGTCTTGTGGATGAGAAAGCTCTGGCTCAGGCTCTGAAAGAGGGCAGAATACGAGGAGCAGCACTGGACGTCCACGAGACAGAGCCCTTCAGGTGAATAACAGCATTTCATGTTAACGGATCACATTTCGTCTGACATTTAGTTCGATCGCTTGCTCCAAAACTGATTTTTATTCCACCCCTTGCCTGTGAAGGTCTTTATCGCGTTGTGTTATTTGGCTTCAAGCTGTACAGACAAAACATTGGTGTGTTTGCTGAGAATGCGTTATTAGGGATCCAAAATATGTGAGCTGTTTCCCAAAAGAAGTTTCTGAGAGGAATGAGAAATGCTGGAATTTATATTTCATCAGTAGTAGTGGACTTTTGTATTTATACATCAAGTAGATGGTTTTATTCAAAAGCACAGAGATGACAATATTTGTAACATACAGTTAAATGTTTGTTTGACAAAAAAAAGTTAGATTTTGGTAAATGGATCAGGTCAAATAGCTTTTCATACCAATGCTGAAAGCCAGTGTTACTTATATTATTTGATAGTTTTTATAGTGTAGTTCAATTACAGTAAGGTTTTATGGTAACACTTCAACATAAAGGACCATTAATTAATGTTATTTAGTAAGTATGGACCATCTTACAGCATTTATTAATCTTAGTTCAACATTTACTAATGCATTATTAAAATCCAGAGTTGTGGTTTTTTACATTAGTCAGTGCACTGTGAGGTAACATGAACTAACAATGAAAAAAACTATGTATTTTCATTAACTAACTTTAAGAAAGATGAATAAATACTGTAAATGTATTTTTAATTGTTTCTTCGTGACAGTAAACACATTTGCTAATGGACGCTTTGGGTGTATGGCAATACAAAATAAATGCACTGTATAAATGTGGATTTTTCACTTACTATTGTTAGTTACTAGATTAGTTAATTAGTAGTTAGATTAGCATGAACTACCAATAAACAATACTTCTACAGGACATGCTTATGTTAATGTAACATTTAAAAACACATTTTCAAGAAAAAAAGTTTCATTATTTTTTATATATAGACTTTACTATATGCTGGTGTATTTCCTACTGAAGTGGAATATTGATTGAGTAGGGGGCGGGGCTTTCTTTGTGCACATCATTCCCTTGTAACAAACTAATGGTAGGAGGGGCGTGGTTAAGAATATTGTGGCTTAAGCTGTCAAACTGACGTCAACAGAGAAGGACCATCACTCCAAACGCAGAAACCAATTGTCAGATGTAGATTAAAGATTACAGAAACAAACGTTTTGCACAGATTAATTATTCACTTAAAGAATATCAATGTGCGCTAGCAAAATAAACATTGGAAATTTAGTTAATGAAGTGTAAATATTTGTATTAGTTAGCATTATTTTTATGCAATATATAATGTTACCAAATTAGACATATTTTGGGTTACAATTGATTCTAAGGTGCCCTTGTTACATTATAACTATTTATTTATCTACTGGGTGTTATTGATTAACTACATGTAGTTACTATATGGTTAGGGTTAGAATGTGTTTTAGGTTTAGTTGCAGGTAATTGTGCATTATTAATTGTAGTTACTATAGTAAGTATATTGAACCTGTGCAACAAGAACACCTTAAAATAAAGTGTTGCCATATTTTGAATTAGCCCGTATTTCAGTGTTTCTCATTTGCATTACATCATTTTAAACTTTTCATTTCATTATATGTAAACTTTTGTTTTGAATAGTTTTAGTTTTTTAAATGATAAATGCAGAATTTTTAAATTACCATCAGGGCAGGAAAAGTTTGGAATTGATCAAATTGGTCACACTTTATTTGAAGGTACAATCCTCACTGATAACGTTAACTATGACATGACCTCAATCAGCTTCTAATTTGCTGATTTTTAACAGGTAGCAAAGTAGGAGTTTAGGAGGTTTAGGTATTGGTAGGATTAGGGATGTAAAATAAAATCTTACTTCATAAGTACTATTAAACAGCCAATATCTTAATAATAGGCAGGTAACAAGCCATTAATTAATAGTGAGAATTGGTACTTAAACTAAAGTGGTACCATCCATTTTTAATAATAAATCTTATGGCGTCTTTAGGGTTTGCCAAAATAAATTGTCATGATGAATTTTCATATCAATGAACATCATTAAGTAACTATTAGTACATGTCGACTGATAGCTTTTTATTTTAAATGCAGGTTTTTGCTCCAGAGTAAAAGTTGTAGAAACCAGAAAATTAACTGTTCATTTAATTCTGTGAGAACATGACTATTAATGACATGACATTTAAAACTCATTTAAACAAACCAATTGCAATGCAGTTGTCAGAAACATGTCTCCTTGCAGCAGATCTTCTTTTGTGTGATTCTCATGTGTGTGTCAGTTTTAGTCAAGGTCCCCTTAAAGACGCCCCCAACCTTATCTGCACCCCTCATGCGGCGTGGTACAGTGAACAGGCCTCTATTGAGATGCGGGAGGAGGCGGCACGGGAGATCCGACGAGCTATTACTGGTACGTCTTCACATGACACCATAAGTACCACTTTTCAATGACATTTGTCAGTTGATTTAAGAGCATTGGGTGTCTGACCCCTTTCATCAGTCCAGTGACAAAAACATTCTTTAGCTCAACAGGCTTGATCTGCTCTTATGATTGACTATGCTACATATAAATGAATAAATTTAACAAAAATGTTCAATATTTCATAAATAATATCTGAATAAAACATTATTTTCAACACGTGTATTGTACCGTAGCTCTTTTTTGTACATAATAAATGACCCAGAGTTTGTAGATGATACATGAGTTAACCTCTCTTTGTTAAAAGCCCTAAAACATAGCACAAAATTGAGTGAAAACCTGATTGCCCTTTTTATTTTTATGTTGGTGGAAAACCACATGGAAACCTCTTTTTGAAATGTTTGGCTTCTCTATTGTTGACAATAGATTTATAAACTATTCTCATAAGATTTTTTGGCACCATATTGCATTTTCAAGAGTGATGCAAAAATGTAGGTCATGTCATGAGGAACAGCATTTACTGTGAAAAATAGTTCACCTAAAACTGAAAATTCTGTTATTGTTAAGTCACCCTTTACTTGTCAAAAACCTGTTTAAGTTTCTTCTGTTGAACACAAAAGAAGTTATTTAAAAAAAATAATGGAAACCTGCAACCATTGACTTCCATAGTATTTGTTTTTACAGTCAAAGTCAATGGTTACATTTTTTTTTTTTTTCTCAAAATATCTTCTTTTAAATTGAACAGAATAAAGAAACTTATAATAAAGGTTGGTAAGCACTTGAGGGTGAGTGAATAGTGAGTACATTTTCATCTTTGGGTAAACTATCCTTTTAAATGGTGCATTAGAAGTGAACTGGCTAGTGACTGTTTCATATACTCACTAACAATGTTTTTACTCTCATTTGGTGCTTGCTGAATGATAGTTTTCGCCCCTGCCTTATAATAAATGTGTGTTCCTCCTCCAGGTCGCATTCCAGACAGTCTGAAGAACTGCGTGAACAAAGAGTTCCTCACACAGACCACGCATTGGGCCGGCATGGACCCTGCAGTTGTTCATCCAGAGCTCAATGGAGCCTACAGGTACAACACGCTACTGACGATTCACTTCCTCTCGACTCAGTGGAGCATATACATATATTTATCAAACAAACAAATAAATATATATAATTTTTATTATTAATTTTACAAAAAAAAAAGATAGAGAATAGGTCTTTTGTGTACATAGAAAAATATTTAAATGTTTGAGTTCAGCATATAAAAAATGGGAGCAAAAACAAATTGTTGCCTTTATATTTTTGTTGCGTGTACGTTAACTAACATTAACTAATATAACCGTATTGTAAAGTGTGATCAACATTGTAAACTATCTGAATAAAAGTAAAAAGAGGTGTATTTTGTAGGCCTTTTTCTATACAATTTTTTATCTCTTCTTAATCAAATTGGACCCGAATGCATAATTATTAGGATTAATACATTTCTAAACGGATTTCTTTTGTCTTTGACATGATGACAGTTAATAATATTTCACTAAATATTTTTCAAGATACTAGTTTTCAGCTTAAAGTGACATTTAAAGGCTTAACTGGGTTAATCTGGCTTAACTAGGCAAGTTAGGTTAATTAGGCAAATCATTGTATAACAGTGTTTTTTTTCTGTAGACAGTGGAAAAAAATATTGCTTAAGGGGGCTAATAATATTGACCTTAAAATGATTTTAAAATGCTTTTATTCTAGCCAAAAAAACTAAAACAAATAAGAATTTCTCCAGAAGAAAAAAATATTACAGCAATTACTGTGAAAATGTCCTTGCTCCATTAAATCATCACTTGAGAAATATTTGCCAATAATATTGCTCTCAGCTGTAGGTCTGACTACATGGACATATATTGCAAATTAATATTTAATATTATTCCACCTCCAAAGGTACCCTCCAGGCGTAGTGAGCCATGCTTCAGGGGGTCTACCTCCGCCAGTGGAGGGCATCATGCCAAGTACAGTGCCCATAACTCACAGCCTGCCTACAGTAGCCCACCCCCCACACGCCCCTTCACCTGGACAAACCGGCAAACCTGAACCCGATAGAGAGCAGCACCCCAACGAACAGTTGTAGCCCCCCCCATCTTCAAATGTACCACTATAAAACTCTCCTGGTCCTTCTTTACCCCAAAGAAGAGGAGCGGAAACAGGCTCTCGGGCTCAGAACCAGCCACTAAAAACAACCACGACCCCGAAGTAGCCAAACTGTTTGACTGAACGGGTGGACTGCGCTCTTTGAAGTATCTAGTGGGGAATAAAACAACAACAAAAATGAAAACAAGAGAGAAAATCATGTGGACTTTAAACTCCCTGATGCAAAATCCTGCTGTTTTAGATTGTAGTCTGTCCAAGTGCAGTGGGCGATATTTTATCTGTTATTTTGTCTGTCTAATGGGTTTCATTGTTAAAACAACTGTAGCTATTAAATGAATGTAACCTGTTTGTGTACAGTTTTTAGGACATGATCAATGGTTTGTAGATGAGAAAAAAGAAACAAAAAAACCTGAAACAGCATTATGGGAGGCATCTTACCACCTGATTATAGATATGATGAAAAGCATATTAGTTCCGCTCGTTTGATTTTTCAAAAGCCCCGAAAGAGGCGGGATTTGCACACCCTCTCAGGAAAATTTATTTCCCCCTTCCTACCTTTCTTCCTTTTAAATTAAACCACATAGTGCATTGTTCTGTTTTTTTACCCATTTGTCTTTTTTAGTCAAAATTCAGTACAGAACTACACTCAGTATGTTTTTATTTTTGAAGCATGTATTACCTTATGTGTTAAAAAAAGAAAACAGAAAAAATGTTCGTTTTTGAACGAAAATTTCAACAACAAAAAAAAAAAGGAAAAAAATGGACAATAACAAAAAACCACAACGAAAACAAATTTGTCTTGTGCAAAGCTGTTATGCTTGCCTGTTTGTGTGTGACTTGATTGTACCGTGTTTTTTCGAGGATGCCGGGATAGTTGCAGCTCTCCATCGCCTACATAGTTTCCTTCCTGGTAAAGTGGTAGGCTAGCAATATACATACTATATATACTACGAGATATTAATATTTTTTGTTAAACAGAATCCAAAAAGAAATGTTTGTGACTGTATGCATTTGTATGAATTATTTTAAATGAAATAAAAGTCTGAGTTAAATGACACTGGATTGTTTTTTTTTGTTTGTTTGTTTGTTTTCCAGCGGTCATGCCAGGACAAAAGAAATAGTTCGGTTTCAGTTCACGTTTTCCTTTGTATTCGAACCCATATCAGAATATAAACACATTCACGTTATCGCCCTCTAGTGGGCATTGGTTCTGTAATATAAATAATGCACATCAAAAAGTACCATCCAGGCATCATGCTGAAAGGAGTTCATACAGGGGAATGAGGATCTTACCTCGAAGCTGTAATTTAGTTTGAGTTGAAGAATTTGTATTAAATGAATTTGTTCATACAAATGTATGTTTATTCAGCCTCATGTTGTTCCAAACCTTTGACAACAGGAGAAGTTTTGAAGAATGCTCACGCTTGTTTCCATAATCATCGTTACTATGCTTCACAAATTTTAATGCTGGAAAAACAAATTAACTAAATCAACCTGACAAAGAAGTTGTGGGCTGGTGGGTTGACATCATAATTTTCAATCAAAACTTGATCTTTTGGTCAAACAATAAATTTAGTTTTATCAATTATTTTGCATAGATTCCACCCCTTTCCTACAGTCAGTCCGTTTGCAGTGATATTGACTCAGTTTCATCACCAGAGAAGTATGCATAAACTAAGCACACTGTGGGCTTTAGTTCACTTTCAGATTAGCCTCCTACCACTCAACAGCCAATGTCCTGCTCGACTTTTCTTTTTTTTTTTTCAAAAATACATTACATTCCAAAAATATGTCGAAGAATATATCTGTTGCTACTTGGCTCACATCACAAATTAAACATGTGCAAAAAAAACAAAACTCCAGAAGGAATGGTTGGTTTTGAGTAATCTTCAATATTGTAGCTGAATTTATCCCTTTTGGAACACAGCATGAGTGTGTCTGACAGTAAAGCGGAACACATCCAGTAATCAGTAATCCGGTGGTCTGAAGGGTGACATAAAGTTTCCTTATGGAACAACCCTTCAGTATAGTGGCCATAAATGTCCTCACTTTGTAGTGTCCTTTGAAGACAGGTTTATCTCATTTGGAACACTATAAGACTGTAAAAGTAAAAGGAACACACCCAATCAGTAATCCAAGACTCTGAAGGGCCCTATGAAGTGGCCTGTTTCCAGCACTTCAGTTTGGCCATGATTGTTTCATTCCAGAGTGCCTTTTGGAGGTGGATTTGTCCCATTTGCAACACACCTAATATTTAGTAGTCGCACAGCCACACCACCAACATGGTTTTCTATTAGGACGCGTGCCCACCGAAGTGTTTTTGCGAGCACTGTTCTAAAAACGCTCAGCTATCAGTGCTTCTCCAACTGCTTTTAAAAGCAAAGCTCTCAGCAGAGTAGAAAAACTCAAACCAGCTTGGTTTCTGAAGTGTAAAAACGCGTTGGTGGACACACCCTTACCGTGCATTCACATCGATGCCGGCAAGAGTGTCAGAATTCGCTCTGGCCATCCTGCCAATGACGCTCTGCATTCACAGTCACCACCCTGTTGTTGGCACTCTGACGGTCGAAAAGGTTTACATGTTTGTAATGAAATAAACCAATTAATAGCCGTTTGTGTAGTTAGGTTTTTGTGCTCATTTTTAAGCGCTGTCTTCACATTAACGTCAATTTGTGCACATCCTACATTACAAACTGGGAAACCCACATAGTAATCACCCTCTGTACTTTGTTTTGCTTGGAAACTAATGTGGTCGGAACCAACGTTCATTGGACTGTATACTTTGAAAACCTCTCAAGTGGTGGACATTTCCAATAGGTTGCCGCTGATTTCAACTCTCCTTGATGCTCACACCGTCCATAATGCGCCATGCCACTGAAAATTAATGACTTCTGGCTACTTTAAAGCTCTTGCTGGTGCTGGTTAGTGTACACACACTGGCAGCACCTTTTGGCATCTCTCCGCAGCACCCAGCTAAAACTCGATACGCTGTTCAAATTACAGAGTGCCATCGAAAGTCTTATATTAAATAGCATTATTATCACGCATAGAATGTGCACATACTGTATGGTATGTGATACCTTAAGTTGTATGCTTTACACTGAAGTTGGGGAAGGGACAATTTAGAATTTTTCATTTACCTAACCTGCATGTCTTTGGGAGAAAACCAGAGAACCTGCAGTAAACCCACGCTGACACAAGGAGAACATGCAAACTCCACACAGAAAAGCCTGTCGTCCCTGCCGGAGCTTAATCCGGGAACCTTCTTGCTGTGAAACAACAGTGCTAGCTATCAAACCACTGTGCAGCCCTGGATCACGAGTGACTGTCTGAAAGTGAAATAGATCTCACACAATCAGTAATTCAGCGATTTAAAGATCCCGTTTTGAGCCCTTTTTCAAGCACAGAAATAAAAAGATCCTGTTTGATTTGCTGGAAATGTTCCTCTGCACTGTATGGAGCTTCTGCGCATATTTATATAGATATGTATAATGTACTTAATGGCCTTAGTTTAGTCCTAATAACTTTTACAATTTTGAAGCCCATTGACTCATGCAAAAGAACTACGGTATGTTTTCATTGTGTGGAAAAGAGCAGCGTGAACATTCAGCTAATATTCTCTTTTTGTGTTCCACAAAAGGAAGAAAATGAAATGTATTTGGAATGGCACAAGGGTGAGAATTTCATTCTCATTTTTTGGCTGAGCTACATCTTTAACACAAATGGTCAAACCAGTGCACCAGTCAGCAAACACCTGTAAGTACATGGTCAAAAGCTTTGAATTGGGAAAGTTCTTTTACATGTTGAGGTGGGAGCGGTGATGACTCAGCATTGAAACTGATCCCTGCACATGCTGTTTTCCTTCCAGCAATGTCTCTAAGCAGTCCATAATTCCCGCATCCTGTCCTCTGCTTGTTCTGGATTTCATTTTGGTGCGTTTTGCCATTGAACATAGGAAGAGGCCTTTGAGAGTCCCTGAGCAGTTTGTCAAACCAAAGAAAACCGGAGTAAACTCAAGCCTGAGAAGAACGAAGAGACACTTAATTCTACACAAGCACTGCAGAGCGTCAAAAAGCATCTTAAAGGCTCTGATTTGTATACAATCGTCATAAATAAGCCCTGTTCATGAACAAACAGCTTTGTAAACATGCATGTGCGATCTGAATGATTCGGGGTAGCTGAACATTATCTAACCCGAGTGTTCATACTGCATGCCATGCTATAGCACTGAATCTGAGAGATACATTCTCATTCAGGACCACAGTTATACGTTTGTGTTAGTCAACTGTTGGGGTTATACGTGTACATAATAGTGTATGTGATGCAGCAGACACTGATTTTCAGTTCGAAAACTGACAATAAAGGGCAAGAAATCGGTAACTTTTACAGAAGGATCGTCATTTGGGAGGCGCACTTTGTATTTCTGGCGTATTATGATGTCCGTTGGGCGTCAGTCTGTCTTGAAAAATGTAGAGGTTGTTGCTGGCTGCGATGGCGATGATGTTTTCTTTGGGATGCCAGGCGGTGTGGAGGATTTTCTTCCTGAAGTCCAGACTGTCCACGCTGACGTCAGTCTCTTTTCGTTTTTTCCCCACACAGACTCGCCGCGGCTGCAGAACCGCCCTTCTCTTACAAACTTCCCGACTGGCCTCCAGAGTGACATCACGTCGACTCGCCCGGTCAAACATTCGGAAGTAGTTGTTGTAAGCCCCTGTCATTATCACGCTGCACAGGAAGAGAGGGATTGAGAGAGAACAGATGCAGAGCAGCTGGATCTGCTCCAGTGTGCATTTCAGAGGTCAAAGGTGATTTTGTAAGGGTTATGGTCTCACCTGTCTGTTCCGTTCCAGGCACATTCAAACTTGTCAAAAATACAATCGCTTTCATATAAAGAGCACAGTTTGGTTCGCAAGTAGTCGTGGACCTAAAAGCAAAAAGCAAAAATGAGACAGAAAGAGATCGAAAATTCTGGAGAAAAACATTAGTAATTAATTAATTTACTCAATTATTATGAATGATTAGGTATGCTAAATGTTACTGATAAATTATTTTAATATTTGTTTTATTAACACAAGATGTATTCCAAATTAGAATAAAACTTATTGTCCTTTATTTATTTATTGCCATTTCTTCCAGAAAATGACAGCTGCTCAGAATGACAAATGTTTTTCTTAGTTGTGATTGCAAATCAGGGCTATTCCACTAAATATGGACTTCTGAAGTTAAATTTGAATATAAATAATATAAACATGGAACCTTTTTATGCAAAATAAAACAAAATAAAACAAAAAATAAATTATAAGTTAGGAGAATTGTTTTTAACAAAGCTATATATATATAGCCTTATATTAGAGAGATTATTTCTTTATTTCTGTGGCTACTCTCACCCATATATTTTAATTATAAAATCAAATTTAAGCAGTTGCCAAATATATGCTTTTTTTTAATGATGTCTATTTAATTATTTTTTAATTTATGATTTTTATTTCTGTTTAGATTGAAAAAGTTTACTAAACTTTTTAAGTTTTGAATTTTTATCCAATTCAATATTAGAGAAATGTGCTAATTCATGCTTATTAAAATGTAATTTTAGATGAAAATACACTGGTAAGTTTAAATAACTTAACATTTTAAATAGTAATATTTCCAAGGTAAATATTTCTCATAGACTAAATAAAAATATAAGTAAATTCTCTTTATCTTATCACACTTACATTTTTTTACTGGAAGGGTCAAAATTAGAAAAGAAAAAAAACTAGTGGTAGTGTTGGAAATGTCTTGAAAACACAGTACATTTCCTTATTTCTATGTTAGTGAGGGCAAAACATTAGCTTCGAATGCAGAGACTTGAATCTCTTCAAACTTAAACACTGTGAATTTTTGTGTGTGCACGTGAGAGAGCATGTGAGAGACCTGGTATACTTCCACCGGTTTATTTTCCATGTTGAGGTCCCAGACTTTAACAGTGAGGTAATCTCTGGTGAGCAGGTACCGTCCGCTGTGACTGAACTTCACATCTGACACTGAGGAAACAATCTCTGAGAAGAACGATCGGCGAGATGGATCCACTGCCTCTTCAAACACTAACAGCACATATAAACATACACAAACACATTCACTATATGAAAATGCCTAATTTACTATGAAGTATGATTAGGAAGGCATCCCATGCAGAACAAACATCCAATTCTAACCATCATTCATTTGAATGTTCATTTGAATGTTTTTTCATGTGTTTTGGGCAGTGTTAGGTAAAGTTACTTGTAAAGTAATATAATCATTTTAAATCTATCTTAATCATAAAACAACATTCACATTATTTTAATTAAAAGGTAAGTAGGCATTACTGTTATTTTCTATATATAAAAATGCTTACTCAAGATTGTAATATATTTACTTTACCCAACACTGGTGTTTGGACATTAACATAATTTTGGTTTTAACAAGCCACCAGTAGAAGGCAAAAATGACCAGTGGAAAGGGTTCATATGGCCATGGAAAACCTGGAAAAGTCATGGAATTTTGACATGGCATTTTCCAGGCCTGAAAAAGTTTTGGAAAAACAGAAAAACCCACAAAGTTTTGTAAAAGTCATGAAAATTAGTCTGTATACATGAATATAGGTTAGTTGTCTTTACTTCTATTCTGTCCTTGGCCAAAACATGCTCTCACAATATTAGTGCTGTGTAAGCATTATCTAAATACATTTGACATAAATATAAAAATACATTCAAAATAAAAAGATAGTTTTATGATATGCTGTGGGCCTCACAGTGGCGCAGTGGGTAGCACGTTCGCCTCACAGCAAGAAGGCCGCTGGTTCGAGCCTCGGCTGGGTCAGTTGGCGTTTCTGTGTGGAGTTTGCATGTTCTCCCTGTGTTGGCGTGGGTTTCCTCCGGGTGCTCCGGTTTCCCCCATAAGTCCAAAGACATGCGGTATAGGTGAATTGGGTAGACTAAATTGTCCATAGTGTATGAGTGTGAATGGGTGTGTATGGATGTTTCCCAGAGATAGGTTGCAGCTGGAAGGGCATCCGCTGCGTAAAACATATGCTGGATAAGTTGGTGGTTCATTCCGCTGTGGCGACCCCAGATTAATAAAGGGACTAAGCTGAAATGAAAATGAATGAATGAATGAATGATATGCTGTAATATATTTGAACGTGCATTGTTTTTCTTATTTTTGACCACGTATACTTAGACATTAAACAAAACAATAAAATTTACTTGACAGTCCTAGAAAAGTCATGGAATTTTAGTAGTAAAAATGTGTATGAACCCTGAGTGGAGACCCAAACCATTACAGTTTTCATTAAAACAAATGCAATTTCCAGTGTATCTGTAAATTCCATAATGGTTTCTCTTCTTTTCAGTCGGGCTGTCTTGTAAAAACATTACAGTCAACCAGTCCGATTTTCATGTTAGGTTTGGGTTTAGGAATGAGGGAATTTCCTCTGGTTTTCCCCCTGTGGAAGGTATAGGTTATGGTTGACAGGGATGTTGTTTCAAGACCGACAGATTATGTTCACTCATGAAAATGTCTTACTTGGCAGTATCATCTAGTATTTAATGCAGATGTGTGGCTTACGCTTGGCATGTTGGTCGCAGAGTGCGCGGGCTCTCATGTCACAGAGGCGTGTGGTTCCTGTGCTGCTACTGAAGGCCAGAAGGTGGCAGTGGTGAGGGTGAAACTCTGCCACGGTGATCACTTCACTCAGGTCCTCCATGTTTTCTGGCTTCAGATCGACAATATCTGAGAGAAATTCACTGAGGAACCCCAACACACTGAGGATTGATGTCAACAGTATTTCAGGAATTAACAAAAACATTGCAACATCCTGGCAAACACTCAAAACTTTCAAGTCCATATACACACAACCATAAACTGAAAAATGCAGGGCTGTTTTTTCCAACTTGGGTTAAAATCTTTAGGTCGGGAAACTGGGCTATTTATTGTTCATGAAGGATGTGTTCCACTTACTTATGCCTTTCCCTTGATAACTCCATTTTGCTGACTCAAATACATCTTTGGCTGCGTTCCTTTTTGATTTTTAGACACACAATGGTGAACTTAAATGAGCACTTTGCATCAGGGAATCCTCAAGTTTGATCTATTATTGTAATTATAAATAATACTGGCTTCCAAAGAATACTGGCTTCCAAATAAATATGTGTGGAAAACTGAAGACAGGAGAGAAAACTTTGTCTACAGCAATGAGTTTGCTCTTTTAAAAACGAGATGTTTTCTCTCGCAATTGACAAGTGGGAAACGATTAAGAGAAATATTGTGTAAGAGAAATGTTTCAACTGATTTAAACAGATCAGTTCGCCATAATACAGTTCCCCCCCCCCCCAAGTTTTTTTAAATTATTATTATTGGTGGGACAATAATGAAGGAAACAACTTGACAAAATTGTTCATAAACAAAGTTACTTAGTATTACACTTTTCAAAAGCAATTTTACAACTTAATAAATGGTTAGTTCATCCAAAAATTAACTGTCATTCATTTCAAGTATACATTGTAAGCTCTTGATTAGTTTGTTCAGCTGTGTTTGATTAGGGTTGGAGCTTAACTGTGCATGACAACGGCCCTCCAGGAACAGGTTTGGTGACCCCTACCATATGCCTTCATTATCTGAATATTATGAAGCTACAAGAATATATTTTGTGCAAACATAAAACAAAAATAACGGCTTTATTCGACAGTTTATTCTCTTCAGTGTCAGTATAGGGCACCCGTTCATGAACACCGATGTATACAATTCTCCCTGCTGAACACTTGAGTGCAAATTCCTCTGTTTGTAAGAAAGCACAGGTGCATCCAGGGTAATATGTCAGCAGTTCAGTAGAGCGTGACATGTATAATGAGTAAATCGCTCTTGAAGAAACTGTTGATTAATGTCATTATGTTGGTTTTATGTGGGCGCAAATGTATTCTCGTAGTTTTAATATTCCTATTGAACCACTAAGCCTATTAAACCACATATTTTTCTCAACGTCTCTGGACTGTTGCTGTCTATATGGAAAATGAGGAAGCTTTCAAATTTCATCTAAAATACTTTAATTTGTGTCCTGAAGAAACAGTGGTCTCAGGGGTTTGGAACATTTTTGGGTGAACCAACTCTTTAAAGGGGACCTATTATGATAAGATGTAAAAGTCTCTGATGTCCATGTGAGCATTGTGTAGTGTGTAGTTCTCTGTCTCACACTGAGATTGATAAGGATACTGAAGCTGCGGTCAGTGATGCTGAGATGCCACAGGTTAATCCTCAGGTCATCAGCCGACAGGTACGTCTCACAGTCGCTGTTGACGCTGATGGAGTTGATGTGATATGCATGTGCGTTAGCAAAGACACGCCGTGGAGATGCCTCCACCAGGAGATCCATCGGCTGCAGGACAGGGACCTGCACCAGCAGAGACTCACATTAGAGAATAAGAAGAAACAGAAAAGAAGCTAGAAGGAGAAGCAATACACACTTGCAGAGTGGTGATCGTGGAGAGGTCCTTAAGTCGGCCCTCCTCATCTCGGAGATTATAACCTTCTGCCCGTTTGTCTCTCTCACTCACCTTCCACAGCTTCACGGTCTTATCTGAAAACACACACAAAACATGATGCTATCCTGAGCGTTGTGATTTGGTATTGTGTGAGGCAATTTTATTCAGACTGACCATTGGTGGTGAGGAGGAAGTGGGCGGGGTTATGTGGAGGCAGCCAGCGAATCTTGTTGATTTTCTCTTCAATCTCCAAACTTTTCAGGTAATCAAATTCAGGCTCATGACTCTGAAATGTACTATACACATTATATTCGCCCTAAAAAACAGAGGTGATGGGGAAAAAATGACAATCATTAGCAGGGGCGTAGCAACCGGGGGTACGTCCCCCTCACTTTTAGAGACAGACCATTTAGAGACAGGTGATTAATAATTCTATGAATGTAAACCTTTGGATCTCATTCAGCTGTCCCCTCACTTTTAAAATGTCCGCTACACCCCTGGTCATTAGCATGAATGAATTGTTTGGGATAGTTCATTTGGAATAGTTTACATATTACTCATTTATTAATCCTCAAGTGGTCAAAACTTGCATGAGTTTCTTTTTTCTGTTGAATACAAAAGCTGACATTTTGAACAATCTTGGAAAACTACTGTAGAAGTCAATAGCTACCAGTATTCAACATTCTTCAAAATATCTTATTTTTGTGTTAAACAGAAAATTAAAAAAGATATGCGTAAATGATGACTGAATGTTCATGTTTCTGTGAATTTTTACTTTAATATGACTTGATTTTTTTTATTACTATTATTATTTTGCTACTTACATATTGTCAAGATATCAAAGTAGAGTAAATTATAATTTAAGGGTAAAGGTAATGTGATAAAATATGGTTTATTAGAATGCATGTATATGTATGTATGTATGTATGTTTGTTTGTTTATGTTTTTATTTTTTACTAATAACAAAATGCCCCTGAGAGAAATATGAGTGTTTATCTGTTAGCCTTTAGGTCATATGTATGGGATAAACCAAAGAAGAAAATCACATTTAAATTGTATTAGGCCTCATTCTTAAACATGGTGTGAATACATTTTAGTTTAAATGATTCATAAAATCAATATACATAACAATTGATTTCACAATTGTTTTCCCAGGTTTGTGTGTCCTTATAACAAAAATGTACTTGGAAGAGGATTGTTTTTACTCAAGCTACTGCAACTGCTGGACTACTGCTTAGACAATGTACATAAAGGAGGAGAAGGTGAAAGATGAGGAATGCTAAAAGAACTGACCACTGGAAAAAATGAGTGGTTGCTTTTATGTATTGTAAGATTAGATGGGCGTACTGCACTTCTTCTGAAGTAACATTTAATAACTCCACTTAACCAGACTTTCTGCTTGTTATGTTCTGTGGATTTTTAGGGATTTTTTAGATTTTTGTGGATTTTAACATGACAGTCTTCCCAATTGAAACCTAAACATTTGAATGCATTTTGGTCATTAATTTAAACAACAACTGCATTTTGAAGGGCTGAAAATCCAATTTTTTTGTCAAATGGGTGACATCATGTGCATGCATATATTACATACGAAATTTAGATTTTTCTCTTTTAGAATTATCAGTTTTCTCAAACTCCCATATTTATGTTTAGTTTTTCACTTTAAAGGCAATGCCCAGAACCTATTTATTTGCCATAAAGGTGAATTGACTGAAACTATACACACAGAAGCCTAAGAATAACTGTTCATTGTTGAAGATAATTTCAGATGGCACTTACAGGTTGTTGCATCTGAACTCTTCAGTGTTTATTTTTTAATTTATTTATCTCGATGTAGAAGAATGTGTATGGGTTCAGGTGTATAGTGTTTCTTTACAACTTGACGTGAATTATTGTGTGAATGGGGATTTTTGTAGTTTTTGTACATTGTTACAAATTGTCATTCAGTTTATAGAACTGGACACTTTCTTGAAATATGACTCTTAGGAATGTTTACTGGAATAGTGCCTCTACCATGTATAAGACCTAATACATTGTGCCTGTTTCATCTATGTAACAATTGGAGATTTGTGTAGCACGATTGATACAACTCTGCTGAAATGTTACATTTTGTCATTTTAATTGCCAATACCAATAATACCAATAATTTCAATACCTTATAGTATTTTTACGCCAGTTAAATAGTGTATTTAAAAGGTAATTATAGGTCATAATAAGCTGCTTGCAAACAATCTATTTGGTGTTTTACGTATTAGAAGCTCTTCAATCTTTTCATGCAAATATTCTATTTTTAAATTTTATTTTGTTTATTCGCCTTGTTTTCTTGAGTTCCTGATACTTGTTTTCCCATACCTTATTCATTTCCATAGTTACTCTTTATGTTCAACTGAATCCTATTTAGTTACTCATTTGTTGTGTCCAAAGGAAGGCATCAAAGTACATTCAAAGCCAAATTCTACTTTACTTGCTGTCTCTGGAAAATACCATATTCTGACAGAATTTCGAAGGCAGCATAGATGAATCCTTCACTGCGTTTGATATCCCACAATCCTGTGCATTTTGTTCTGATAGTTGAGTTAAAAAAATAAGTATGGCGTCTTAAAGCACCACTCAAGTTTTTGACCAACGTTGTCTTCTTTTGATGACATTTTTAGCGAGAAGTTAGTATTGTAGGAAACAAATACTGCCGTAGTTATCATCAAAGCTCTCTGTGGTGTTGTACGTGATAAAATGGTTATACTGTCTCAGAAGTTTGTCTGAAATTTGTTTTACGAGGTGCCTTCATGGGCAGACGCTGCCTCCAGATATTTCCCAATGTGCTTGGTTTGCTGGTTAATGTCTTTTAACCCATTAATACCCATTAATGCCTTCCCATTGCACCCATATTTGTCATCACATGATCTACTAAAACAAAATCACATGACCTTTTTAATGTGCATACTGGAATTTATTTGGTAATTGTGTTTCCATCGTAGTTTATGTACACTTTTTCTTATTGGATTGATAAGGTTATCCTATATTCCGTTTTTATGTGCATTTTCAACATTTGTGTGTATCTTAGTATTTACATTAAGCATTTTTTTGTGCGCGATATTCCACATTGAGCATAAGAATAGGTGGATAGAAACATAGCTATAGGTCTTTCAGGGCAGCGAGGCAACAAACCAGCTGCCTAAGCTTTCAGACGCAGCCTGAATATCTCTTGTATTTATTGCTTTTGGTTTCTCTTTAGTTTGTCCACTCTTGTTGTGGCTTGTGACTATTCTAAAAAAGTCTGCTGTTACATATAACAGCAGCTTCTCTTGCTCCTGCAATTAACATGAGATTTCATTCATCTTATGGAAAAGTGCACAAAAAAGCACTGTATAGAAGTATGAAAGGTTTTAATAAAATACTCTCTATAGTGAGAACATCTCTACTTATATTTTAAATACCACCAGCCTCAGACTCACAATAGCAAGAAAAAGATGGTGTACAGCGACACAAACTAAAAGGTATTGACCATTTTAAAAATGGTTCCATCTTAGCCTTGTGTTTCAATTGAGTGTTTGTGTAAAATGTGAACCTAAAAATATTTATCTATCTCACCAGTGGTTCTCTCTGAAAGATGACGACCCTTCCACCTTTATCACCCGTGGCCAAAAACTCTCCCGTCTGGTTAAACTCCACCGTAGAGATGACATCAGCTGATTCACAGACAAGATGAACAAAAAACTAAAGATAAATAGACTGTAGGTGAATTAATCCATCAATTTTTTCAGGCCTTTATTTATTTGAATGCACGGTCAACTGCAGGTTTGCCTAGTCAAATATCAGAAGCTAAAGATCAGGTGTGCTTTGCCAAAGTAAACTAATGGCATATTTGTATTTGAACACAGATCCAAAAACTTTTTTTAATGACAAGGTGTGCATGTTTACAAGGATTGTGAACTGATACAAAGGCAAATGCTGTTCTTCTTTAGTTACCTTACTAGAAACTAGTTTGGATAATTTATGATATCAAAAAATATAACTGAAAAATGTAGCCATAGCATTATATTTGAGCTTATTTGTCTAACTGACAGCTCCGAACACAAGGTTTAATCAATGAATCAATGAATCAATGAATCTATCGATCAATCAATCAATCAATCAATCAATCAATTAGGCAAGCAAGCAAACAATTGTGTGTATGGATGTTTCCCAGTAATGGGTTGCAGTTGGAAGGGCATCCGCTGTGTAAAACATATGCTTGATAAATTGGTGGTTCATTCCGCTGTGGCGACCCCAGATTAATAAAGGGACTAAACCGAATAGAAAATGAATAAATTGATTGATTAAAATCCGGTAGTTACCAAAGAATTATTTTAGTTAGGAATGAGAATAGTTTATAAATCTTTTGTCAACAAAAGGGAAACAATTTTAAAATAGAGGTTTCTCAGCAGCTGTTTACCAATATAAAAGCTCTATGATTTAACATTTAGAAAAACAAATGTGTTCTGTCATTTTTACTGCTATATAATAACAATAATAATAATAATAATAATAATAATAATAATAATAATAATTCATTCATTTCATTCATTTTCTTTTCGGCTTAGTCCCTTTATTAATCTGGGGTTGCCACAGCGGAATGAACCGCCAACTTATCCAGCATATGTTTTATACAGCGGATTCCCTTCCAGCCGCAACCCATCTCTGGGAAACATCCATACACACTCACTCATTCACACACACACACTTATACACTATGGCCAATTTAGCTTACATTTAGCTTACCCAATTTACCTGTACCGAATGTCTTTGGACTTGTGGGGGAAACCGGAGCACCCGGAGGAAACCCACGCAAACACGGGGAGAACATGCAAATTCCACACAGAAATGCCAACTGACCCAGCCGAGGCTCGAACCAGCGACCTTCTTGCTGTGAGGCGATTGTGCTACCCACTGCGCCACTGTGAGGCCAATAATAATAATAATATGTTTGTTTGTTTGTTGCTTTGAAATAATTGACAGACTTTCCCATGACTAGTCAATTTTCCCAAATCACCTGTCTTTAGCAAGTGTGGCAAAATATTTTTGGCTCTGGCTGCACACATCCACTCAAAAATTCCTGACTCCTGTGTCCAGCACTAAAGTAATTTCCACTTGTTGACTGCTTCATCAACATTCTCATTCAAAGAAATGTACATTTGTCTACTAAACAAAACCTTTGTGTTTTAAAAAGAATTTAATTTCTTTTTGAGAAACGAGAAATTTCATCAAGTGTGTCCAAATTTTGGCTGTTAGACTTATGAGAGTTGCTGTAATGACAGTTGGTGTTTGATGGCATGTGCGTGTTAGGTGTGTATGCAGTGGCG
>CAIGQW010055024.1:1462958-1485831 GCA_903798125.1 Danio choprae
TTGCTGTGAGGCGATTGTGCTACCCACTGCGCCACCGTGTCGCCAATAATAATAATAATATGTTTGTTTGTTTGTTGCTTTGAAATAATTGACATAGACTTTCCCATGACTAGTCAATTTTCCCAAATCACCTGTCTTTAGCAAGTGTGGCAAAATATTTTTGGCTCTGGCTGCACACATCCATTCAAAAATTCCTGACTCCTGTGTCCAGCACTGAAGTAATTTCCACTTGTTGACTGCTTCATCAACATTCTCATTCAAAGAAATGTACATTTGTCTACTAAACTAATTGTTTCAACAAAACCTTTGTGTTTTAAAAAGAATTTCATTTCTTTTTGAGAAACGAGAAATTTCATCAAGTGTGTCCAAATTTTGGCTGTTAGACTTATGAGAGTTGCTGTAATGACAGTTGGTGTTTGATGGCATGTGCGTGTTAGGTGTGTATGCAGTGGCGTGTGTGTGCGTGTGTGTGATGGATGGTGTGTCTGTCTGATGGATGGTTTGATGATGTTTTTGTGTGTGCGTGTGTGATGTGTGTATGCAGTGAATTTTGTGTTTGTATGTAAGATAGTGTGCATGATGCTGTGTATGCAGTAGTGTGTGTGCGCAAGTATGTGTGATGGTGTGTTTGTGTCTGTCTGATGGATGGTGTGATGGTGTGTGTGTTTGATGTGTGTATGCATCGAAGTGTTTGTTTGTATGAAAGATGGTGTGCATGATGTGCAGTGCAGTGCAGTGTGTGTGTGTGTGTGTGTGTGTGTGTGTGTGATGGTTTGCCATGTCTGTATGATCATTGATGTGATGGTGTGTGTGTGTGTGATGGTGTGTATACAATAGTTTGTGCACATATATATGTGATGATGTGCGTGATGATATGTGTGTGTAATGGTTTGCATGCCGTGATGTTTGTGGTGGTGTGCATTATGATGTGTATGAAATGGTGTGCGTGTGCATGTGTGAATGTGATGGTGTGCGTGAAGGTGTGTGTATGTGATGGTGTGTATGCAGTGGTCTATGTATGCGTGTGTGTCTGTGTGATAGTGTGTATGCAGTGGTGTGTGTGTATGTGATAGTGTGCATGATGGTGAGTGCAATGGTGTGTCTGTGCACATTTGTATGTGGTGGTGTGCATGATGGTGTGTGTGTATGTGTGTATGGTATGTGTGCAATGGTGTGTATGTAATTGATTGTGTGTGTGGGATGGTGTACATGAAGGTGTGTATGAAATAGTGTGTGAGTGTCTATGCGATGTTGTGTGTGATGGCGTGTTTGCAGTTGTGTATGCGTGATGGTGTATATGCAATGATATGTGTGTGTGTGCACACGTGTGTATGGGATGGTGTGCATGCATATGTGTGTTACCGTCTGTGTACTCTGGCTCCAAGGCTGCGAGGTCTGAACACAGGACCGGGCTCAGCATTCTGGGACGGAACCAAAGGCGGGGCTGCAGCTCTACCAATCCTGCAAAGAGGCGGAGCTTCACGATGAGCATTAAAATGTGAGTGGACAGTTGAGAACATGCTACCAGTGTTTTCATGCCTGCCAGAAAAACTCTTTTCTCTGCTGGACTGATTCCCAAAGGCTGATATATTCAAACACACAAACACAGAAGGCCTTTAATGTGCAAAGATGGGCATAAATGGGAGATTAGTTGATCTAATCCTGTTCCACATCAATATAAACATCAGATTATGATGAGGGAAATCCCTGATCTGTCACATACACATATCTAAACATCTCCATCTGGCTTAAAAGCAGGAGGATTGTAGACTTAGTTTTGCTTATAATCCTTCAAACAACAACACGAGAATGAAAATGAATAGGAAAATACTCTTACCTTTAGTCACATCGCTGTGCTCGTAATCGTTTTCAGATGCTGATATTATTCAGTACATATAGTGCAGTACATATTCAGTTCCATTTCTGAGTCGTTGTGTACAAAAGATATCTGTGAAGGTGTGTGTGATGAATGAACAACACGCCATCCATTTTTCCTCCATCAGCATCAGGGTCTGCTGCAAAGCTTCATGAGGGATAATTCCACACGAATATCAGCCAAAATGCAATGAAAACCACAAGCAGGTTCAGTCAGAATACGTCTTTCCCCAGAGAAGCCTTGAAGTCAATTCATTCCTGTTGGCTTTTCCTGAAATCAGAGGTAAACACATGACAGCTGGACTTGTGCGTAGGCATACTGATGTTTGTGCAAAAGAATGAGGGAGGGGTGAAGATTCTGTCTATTTTGCTGCATAGACTCCTCCTACAAAACACATCACAGAGAGAGAGATGTTGAGTGACTGGAACTCGGCCAATCAGGGCACTGGTCAGTGAGTGGTGGCCAATGAGAGGAACAGCTCAGCATCACGCTGAGCAGCAACCCCCCACTACAGCATCACACTGATACAGCGACAGGAGCGGTTGCCTGGTAACCGCATCTGTCTGCGAGAGCAGAGCACGAGTCTGAGAGGAAACATGAAGCACTGGTGTGATTACATAAAGATGTGAGAAAACTGGAGGATATTCTGTGTGCAAAAATATATGCACTGAGTGTAATATTACACTTAGACTTATCTTATATTAAAGTAATAGAAATAAAATAATAGAAAGATGTTTTTTTTTAAATAGAGTTAACTTGTTAACAAAGGTTCGGTGGCAGAACCACGCCTCACTTAACCAATCACCTACTTCCAAAAACTTATTTAAGGCAGACCAGCCCTCTAGCACTGTTCTTCTCGTTCTTTCGAAACCCACCCTCCCTCCCTCTATTTCCTCATTTCCCATTCACAATCTTTTAACCCTCTCTTAACTCCTAGTTTGAATCGGGGGGTCCAATCCCTCTACAAAAATATTAAAGAGAAGGTACCCTTAAAGAGAAGGTAAAAAGAGTCTCTGGGCATCATCGCGGGACGCCTGATCAACCTACCTACCTGTTCACTGTTTATCCTCTTACTTTCCTTCCCCTTCATTCCTACATCCCTACAATAAAGTCTAGCTCAAAGTGTGGCGTGGTCCATGCTGGTAAAATGGAAGTTTGTGGTTTAACATTAACAAGGAAAGCACAACACATTAAAGTTATTAACAATTTACTTTAAAATTTTTACTTTTAAATAAAAAAATAAGAAAATTATTAATTTAAACAATAATAAGAAAACATAATAAATATAGATTATTATTATTATTATTATTATTATTATTAATAATAATAATAATAATAATAATAAACTTTACACCTAAATTGTTTAGTAATATTCATTCATTCATTCAGAACATTGAGTTTGCATGTTCTCCCCGTGTTTGCGTGGGTTTTCTCTGGGTACTCCGGTTTCCCCCACGGTCCAAAGACATGCAGTACAGGTGAATTGGGTAAGCTAAACTGTCCGTAGTGTATGAGTGTGAATGGGTGTGTATGGATGTTTCCCAGTGATGGGTTGCAGCTGGAAGGGCATCCGCTGCGTAAAACATATGATGGATAAGTTGGCGGTTCATTTCACTGTGGCGACCCCTGATTAATAAAGGGACTAAGCCGAAAAGAAAAGGAATGAATGAATGAATGAATGACTAGATTAAATAAAAATAAAATAATTTACTAAATTAAACTGCAAACTGTCAGTGTACTTCCGTGTCTTCCTTTGTTTCGTCATGTGATTTCTTTGTATTGTCTTTCCCGCCACCATAAGTGTCAATCTGTTCCACCTGTGTTCATCCCTTGTGTGTGATTAGTCTAATCATCCCCTATCTATTTATACCCTTTTGTCTGTGTCCATTGTTGTCAGGTGTTCTGATTCGTGTGGTTCATCTGTTCCTGTGTCGTCCTGTCTTCCCGCATCCAATATCTGTTCCAGTAAGTGTTCAATAAATCCGTTTTGTAATGTACTTCGTTCTCAGTCTCGTTGTGTCACCATCTGCCAACCAGGCGTTACACAAACAGTTTCCTTAACTTTTTCCTGTGTGATTTTAATGAAATATTGTTTCAAATGACTGGTAACATTTCCCAATTCACAAGCCATTAGGACAAAAACAACAACAACAACAACAACAATAACAACCCTGTAAGGCATTACATGAAATAATAGATTTGTTGACGACTGAACATTTAGACAAAAATAAAAACAGTGTATGTGTTTTTTATCATCTGAAACATCAAGCTAAAAAAAAAACAGCTACGTGTTCAGTGCACATGCAGTATACAGTATGAACATAATATAAGGTGATTAAATTGGCTTTGCATGTACCTTTGGCTTAAGTAAGATGGTTTTATGGTTTTAATTGTGTGGATGTTAATCGCAAAATATTTCTAACAATAGGAAACTAATTCTTACATTTACTTTATAAACATCTGCAAATATTACTGCAGGAAAAACACATGGACTACAATGCAAATGAAATATTATGTTATTTTAATAGACTTCTACTTGCTAAAATGAAAGATAATGATATAAACTACCACTCAGATGTCAGAAAGCATAAAAACATGTTTCTCAGTAAAACTTTGATCATGTTGATCATTTAATTGACATTGAACACAAAAAAAATAGGCTTTAACAGCTTTTTACATCCCTTTTATATTAAAGATTTCATATTCTCATTATTAAAATGATTTATCATTGTAAATCTGATTTTAAGAAGAGTTTTGAGACTAGCAGTAGATGTTGATGAGAGTCTGAAGGTAGAGATCTACAGAATGAAGAGATGGACTAAGTTTAATTCACCCTCTGACATCAAGTGAAGTTTATTTATAAACTAATTTGGAGAGGATCACGTGCTTATGATTGCTCCGGCTGGTCCCACATTATCCAATTCATGATTCACCAATCAGACGATTCCTAAGCCACTATAAATACCCTAAGTTCCATATCACACCCATCTTCGTTTTGAAGAATCCCCCCTTCCACCCCTACTCCTCCTACGGGTGGCACGGTGGCCCAGTGGTTAGCACTGTTGCCTCACAGCAAGAGCGTTACTGGTTCTAGTCCTTACCAAGCCAGCCGACTTACTGTGTGGAGTTTACACGTTCTCCCCCGTGCTCACGTGGGTTTCCACCGGGTTCCTCTGTTTCCTCCCACCGTCCAAAAACATGCAACTTAAGTTAATTGACTAATCCAAATCGGCATCATAGACATGCTCCTAGTAAGTAGTCATCTCAAGAGCAATCACTATCTGTTCATTAGCTACTACAGCAGGGGAGTTCTCGAGATCTACCTGAGCTCAAACTCCCCCCTCGCCTTGCAAAAGGGAGGGAGCCCCGGGCTCGAGAATCTATGAGCTCAGGGCTCTCTCCCGGGACAGCATGCCAAACAAGCTTTATAACCAATCATCAGCTAAGTGTGAACTCTTGAAATTACATCTATAAAGTTGATTTTAGAAAGCATATTAAAGTTTCATACAAATGTCTACCTAATGTTTAAAATGTAAAATAATGAGGTAAACAATTTAGCTTATGTCTATGTAAAAACGAAACAACATGCAGTGTTGGTAGAAAATTCTTTTCAAATGATAGTGAATTGTAAATCATTGTATTGATTGCATGCCGATGCAAAACGTTGGGAACCCCTTTCAGAATTTACAAGGTGTACATTCTTTATTTTATAATGTACTGAGTAAGATATTTTACATAAAACATGCTTACGTACAGTTCACAGTTCACACACAAGACGGAAACATAGCTGAAATGGTTAAAATAACCCCCTGCAAAAGCTACAAAGTGATGGATAGATGAAAGATTGTTTTTAGCTACACTACATTTTTTGAGTTTCACACATTCTTTGCGCATTAGTGTCACTTATCCTGGCTGGGGGAGGAGTCTTTTTTCATGCAAATATAGACCAACCAAATGAAAGTAAAAATGATAACAGAAAGGTCCAAGACAAGAGCAACACCTAAGTCAGGTAAAGCAAACCTCTTGTAATTCATTTGAGTTTTTCTTTACACATGAATTGAAAGGCTCTGGAATATTATTTAAGCGATACATTCTTCTTAAAGATGATAAAAAATGTGTAGGTGGAGAGTGTTCGCAGAGGAACTAGAGATAAAAACATATTTTTTATACTAAACATATGTTGGGTTATTTAAACTCAAATTTGAATCACTTTGCAAAAACCCAATCCTATGAAGTGATTCTGACTGCTTGCCAATGTTTATATTTTTCATCAGTTGAAAAAAAGTTCTGAAATTGATTTCAGTGCTATTGTTTTTTTATGCTTGTACTGTTAGTTGTAGCATGAGCTATTCTTATATTTAGATCGATTTTTCAAAGTGTATCTTTATTGTTAGTGCTTTTGGTGCAAACTGGCCTTATTTGGAAATTAAATATTGCTTAATTCATGTAGCTGCAGTAACTGAGATATGTTGATAGTTTGATACAAAACAAGCCTGAAGTGCCATGCAGACACCCAAATTAGTGAAGTTATTCATGAACTGTTAATTTAAAAGTTCAAATAGTCTGAATGAAATGATTCACTACAACAAATCAAAGCAAAATGTGCACACAAGAGAGAGAGAGAGAGAGAGAGAGAGAGAAAGAGAGAGAAAGAAAGAAAGAGAAAGAGCTGAGAATGATTTACCTCAGCAGTAAACTAAAAGTCATCTGTTTAATTTCCTTCTCATCCTTTTATTCTTCATCTGTCTTTATGAATAAAATAAAAGATTATATTTTTGTTACCATAAAATAAATAATAACTCTAAAATGAGAAAAACAAAACACAACATTGATACATTTCCCAAACTCAAATGCACCTCCCTCATCATATAATGTAATTATGGCCATTTTGAGTATGGTTGGGTATCAAAAACCTGGTTCTCATTGAAATCAGTTGCTAATTTCCAACAATCATGGACTCAATAAAGCATGTGCATTTAGATTTTTGTTAGAACATATACAGTATCTCATATACAGTATAGTGACAGCTTAAATGTATTGACATGTTAGAATGAGAAACATTCATGGAAGAAAAAAAAATATGTGATTGATGTTAAAAAGTTACACAAGAAAGAAATCAATGCAGTGTTCATTCTGCCCAAGACACCAACAGTATAATTCGTTCATTCATTCATTCATTTTCTTTTCGGCTTAGTCCCTTTATTAATCAGGGATTGTCACAGCGGAATGAACCACCAACTTGTCCAGCATATGTTTTACGCAGCAGATGCCCTTCCAACAACCCAACCCATCACTGGGAAACACTCATACACCCTCATTCACACACATACACTACGGACAATTTAGCTTACCCAATTGTCCTATAGCGCATGTCTTTGGACTGTGGGGGAAACTGGAGCACCCGGAGGAAACCCACGCCAACACGGGGAGAACATGCAAACTCCACACAGAATTTTAGTACTGGGATTTTATAGTTATTGGAATTTTAGTTTGAACTAAAATAGTACGAAAACAGGGTAAAGAGCTACCAGTAGTTTTTCTGTTATTTTACATATTTATTTCAAGAGCAGAGATCAAGCTCGCATTATGCAATTATGTGAAATCATAAATAAACCGTAAACACATTACAGATCATTTGTTTACATTGTTCATTGTGCTGTTTGTTAAATACATATGACATATCCAGTTAGCAGCACTCTTTGGTCATGTGACAGTGGTTAAATATATACCATTATTGTGATTGTCAGGATTGTGTTGCACGCCTCAACATTCTTCCCCTCCATAGTAACTCGTCAAGCAACTCTTCAGGTAAATCCTGATTCCCAGCTTTAAGTATGAAAGCATGATCAGTGAAACCAGCTTTTGCAGCACTAAGCTTTGGCTAACAAGAAAGAGAAGACGTGTAAAGACAAGACACTCTCTGTATATTTAAAGATGCCAAAACCCGCCGATGTGATGATAGCCGTGCCAGTTTACCAGCAGCACCAGTATGAAGTCGCCAAGTTCCTGAAGATTAAGCCAGCGGCTTTGGGGGTAAGAAAATGCTAATCTACAATTTGTGTGTATGAAAAGACAGGCACTGTATCTAATGTTTTTGTATCACAGATTTTGGAAATATTTATATCTTTACTGGGACTCAGTTTGACGATCTGGAATCTTCATTATTCTCTTCTCTGGTCACCAGTCAGCGTAAGTCATTCATTTCAACATCATTACAGTACATTGAACAATGAATGCAGTTTTGTTTCTATTCTACAGTTCTTTCTAACTGGAGCTCTAACAGTCTCGGCTGCAAACTCACATAAACCATGTACGGTTAGTATCAACTTGAATTGCTTTAAGCTAAAAACGAATGCCTTGAAAATTACGATTTTACTTTTTTTCTCTCTTCTGTGTTCTAGGTCAAATGCTCACAGATCCTCAGCTATTTAAATGCTGCATCAGCTGTTATCTCCTTCCGCTTTCACTTTTTTGTTAGGGTAAGTGCTTGCTTTAAAAGTCAAACATGTAACATTCTGTGAAAAGATGAATATGATTTACTGCGAATTCCAGTTCTTAGTGCTTTTACTGTAAATGTTAATACTGATACATCTGTGGCAAGCTGTTTTAATATTTAATGAATAAATTGTTCTAGTATCTATTTTTTTTAGATATATTTTCCAAGTAATAGTTCTTATTCATTATTTGGTTATTAGAATGAAGTTTAGTCACAATTGAAATACAAACTATTCAAAACGGAATAGTACAAATCTATATAGATAGACTTTGGTTAAATTTGTTACTAGTAACAATATAATAGTTACTACTTACTACTGAATTGAGTATCTAAATAATAAGATAATGGAGACGGCGATATGAATTATTTTTAAACATAATCGGAAGATGTGCTTATTCACTTCAGATACACAGTGTTTAGGTTACTAAAACATTTACTCTATTCGTCTCCCAGTTAAACAGCCACTTTCATGTATTTCAGAAGAAATTGATGAATTAACATGTTGTAAATCCAGTAGCTCTAATCTCTCCACTGCAACAAAGATTAACATGAAGGCAAAAATTTGGGAATCAGAATATCAGGTATTTCACAATAGAATTAGAAAATTTGTCAATATTCATTCTTTCATTCATTTTCATTTCGGCTTAGTCCCTTTATTAATCTGGGGTCGCCACAGCGGAATGAACCACCAACTTATCCGGCATATGTTTTACGCAGCGGATGCCCTTCCAGCTGAAACCCATCACTGGGAAACATCCATACACACCCATTCACACACATACACCACGGACAATTTAGCCTACCCAATTCACCTATACCGCATGTCTTTGGACTTGTGGGGGAAACCGGAGCACCCGGAGGAAACCCACGCCAACACGGGGAGAACATGCAAACTCCACACAGAAATGCCAACTGACCCAGCCGAGGCTCGAACCAGCGACCTTCTTGCTGTGAGGCGAACGTGCTACCCACTGCGCCACCGTGAGGCCCAATTTGTCAATATTTGCAAAAGAAACATAATATATAATATTTATATAAACATTAATTGTCAGGATTGCAGTGTTTCATATGATAAACATGATGTGTTGCCATGGAAACTTTAAAGCAATGCGTTCTAAAAAAAGTCACATCAGAAAACGTAGCGGGAGTATTTAGAACTTATGTGGAAGGGTTATAAAAGGTACTGCTACCTAAAAATAAGCACTAGTAGTTAAATAATGAGTACTAGTTGTTCATATAAAATATATTAGTATCTAAAAATAGTAACTAGTAGCATGAAAACAGATACTACTACAGATACTAGATAGATTAAATGTTAAAGTGGCTTGCCACAATAAAACTAAGCTTGTATAAACATACATATGTGACAGTAACCTAACCCATTCTTTATCCTCTTTACATCTGGAAACCGGCTTTTGATTCATATTCATATTTGAATTCATAATCACTGTGTATCCTTTATTTACTCAGGGTGTGACCTGCTTTCTCCTTTTGGCGTGTGATATTATGATCTTCATCTTCTCTGTTGCTGTTGCCTTAACCTTCTGTCCCTGCTGCTGCAATCCAAAGGTAAACAATCATCAACAACAAAACATCCTGTGAAAGCGAATCAGATTAAATAAATTTATATTAAACATAATTATAATATTAATTCTCTCTCAGTCCAGGCAGGCTATGGTCAATTATGTGAACTCAGATTTGCCTGTCAACCATATTGTGCTAACAAGCCAGCTGGAATCCTCTGATTTGGCGCAGTCTTTTAGTTCGGCCTTGTATGTTCAGCAATCTGCGCCTCTGCGAAACTGCGGGCCGGTCCCCAGTGCACCTCAACCAAACTACAGTGCAGTACCAAGAACACCTCCACCACCCTATAGCCAAGTTTCAGCTGCACATGCACGAAACTATGGTCCAAACCCAAGTACTCCTCCACCGGCATATGAGGTATTATGAACATTTTTCAGTAGGGTTGGGTATTCAGAACTGGTTTGCATTTGGAACTGGTTCCAGGTTTCCAAGAACTGTGGTTTCGTTAAGGAATGTACATTTCAATTGTGCTTCAGGAATGCATCTCATACAAAACCGAGGAATGTGGATATCAGTCATATACAATGTTGCAGTATGTACATATATATATTGTATATATATACACAATAACCCCTTGCAGAATCTGTGAAAATGTAAATAATTTTTTTTTACAATGTAAGATATGTTATTGTCAAAATCGTATCTTTTATTTAGCACTGTCCTGAGTAAGATATTTTACATAAAAGATATTTACATGTAGATTTAAAATTAGAAGATCAAGGTAAATTGTACTGTGTCAGGGGTTGCCACAGCGGAATGAACCGCCAACACCCATACACTCTCACATTGACACTGTTGTGGCTATTTTCTTTAAGGAGGTTCTCTCAATGGTAAAGAAGACAAAGTCTTACCCAAGATGTCTTTAAAAGATTTATTCTTTGCAAAGAAGGTCAGACAGTCATACAGTAACACAGGTTCCTGCAGAGTGCGACACTCAAAGAAGAGTGTGTTCCCTTTTTATCTAGTTTCTTCCCTCTAAAGCCCACAAGCCCATACGTGACATAGCTAATGAATCACGTCACAGTTATCTTAACACTCATGATTCTCTTTTAGTTGTCTATATTTCTATCCCATATCCCACACGGCTCTGTACAGGTCATAGGTCACCATACATGGATTACAATCTCGTCTTAAGATAAAAAGGTGCCACAGTGGTCATGCATAGCTTAACTGTGTAATGTAGACATAGAAAAAGGAAAGCAGAACAGATTAGAAAATGCATATTTTATACAAGGTATAAAAATGAATTTCCATAACAACACTCATACACTACGGTCAATTTTGTTTACCCATTTCTTTTACACCGCATGTCTTTGGACTGTGGGGGAAACCGGAACACCCGGAGGAAACCCATGCGAACACGGGGAGAACATGCAAACTCCACACAGAAACGCCAATTGGTCCAGCCGGGACTCAAAACAGCGACCTTCTGTGAGGCCACAGTGCTCACCACTGAGCCACCGTGCCACCCCTCCGTCAAAATGTAAAATTTTGCTTACATTGTTATTCTTTAGATAAACAATTAAGCTGTGAAAGTTAATCCACTTCAATCAAAGTCTGAGCATTTGCTTCTACGTTTGGAGTGGCGGTCCTTCTTGACATCAGTTTGACATCTTCAGCCATAATATTTCTAAGCACAGGAATGATGCACAAAAATGAAGCTGTTCTCAGTGAAAAGATAGATCTCAAAATAGAATGGTCACTGCTGGAAAGGGTTAATGTGCCCCACACAATATTATTAATAATAAATATTATTAATGTGCTGTTTGAATAATTTCACTTGTTTTTCTGTTCTGTGGACTAAATTTAAATATATTTTATGTACAATATCTTACCCAGGAAAGTACTAAATAAAAAAAACATGCATTTTATAAAAATGCAGGGGTTCCCAAACTTTCACTGAACACTGTATATTATATAACACGGTGGATTTGATAAGGCATGTGCATTTTGATTCTGCTTTAAAAATATATCTCGTATAAAATTGTGGATAAGATCAGGCTTGTGCATGTCAATTATGTTTTAAAATGTATCTGGTATAGAAGCAGGGATTTCATGAGGCATGCACATTTAGATTTTGCTTCAAAAATATATCTTAAACATATGAGTGAATTGAACATATTTGCATCTCAATTCTTATTTTTGAGTAACAGTTGGAAATCAGAAAAACAAACCTGAATTGATAATCATTCATACACTTTAAACCCCTTTAAATAATAGCAATAATTGCCGTATTGCAAAACACTAATACAGTGTATTCTATTGCTGTCTGAAAATTTACAGACCAGATGAACCAGACCCCAGACCCAAATGAGGATGTTTGACTTTTACACACTTGCTGGCACAGGATGATGGTGAATGGAAAACAAGAAATTTGTAAATAACTTATAAATAATAATAATGTTACACTATAATAAATTATTTTTGAAAAACAAAATTTGTGAATGTTTTAAATACATGTTAAATGCTGCATTGCTATCAAATTACTAAAATATATGTTATAAAAGAATACATTACATAACTGTTAGTTGCTATTATCACTAATTACATTTTCCCTCTTTAATGCTGGAGTCAACACATTAACACAGTGTATTTCTAGGGTCCTAAATGATCTTATACGTTAAAGGGATAGTTCAGCCAAAAATTACAATTCTTTCTTCATTTACTTTGTTTCGGTTCAACACAAAATGAAATAATTTGAATAATGTTGGAAACCAGTTGCCATTGACTTCCACAGCATTTTTTCCTACTATGGAGGTCAAATAGTACTGGTTACCAACATTTCAAAAGAAAAACTAAACTAAATTTACTATCATTTTTTTTTAATTTTTGGGTGAATGATCCCATTAAACAGTAGCTCAACATTGTGGAATCTTAGGCACATGCATGATAGTCTTTCTATTTATTAATTTTTTCATTTGATTTTAGCATATATATCTAAATAGTAAAATTAAACTTTTTCTAAACTATGTGAATGTTTTTTTTTTATTAACTAAATAGGTGTCACAATGAAAAATAATTTCCACTTGACTGATTCAGCATTAATAGCCTGGAGAGTTTACATTTAAAATACTATCTTCTAAAAACAGTGTAAAAGGATTCCAATTTTATATTCAGGTTTGGATCCTGCACCCTACAAAACAAACACACCCACCGAATGAATGAATGAATGTATGTATGCATGCATGCATGTATGTATGTATGTATGTATGCATGTATGTATGCATGTATGTATGTATGTATGTATGCATGTATGTATGCATGTATGTATGTATGTATGCATGTATCTATGTATGTATGTATGTATGCATGCATGTATGTATGTATGTATGTATGTATGCATGTATGTATGTATGTATGCATGTATGCATGTATGCATGTATGTATGTATGCATGTATGTATGTATGTATGCATGTATGTATGTATGTATGCATGCATGTATGTATGTATGTATGTATGCATGTATGTATGTATGTATGTATGCATGTATCTATGTATGTATGTATGCATGTATGTATGTATGTATGCATGTATGTATGTATGCATGTATCTATGTAGGTATGTATGCATGTATGTATGTATGTATGTATGTATGTATGTATGCATGTATGTATGTATGTATGCATGTATGCATGTATGTATGTATGTATGCATGTATCTATGTATGTATGTATGCATGTATGTATGTATGTATGCATGTATGTATGTATTACAGCATGAAGAGCATAAAAAAAAACTTGTGTAAAAAAGTGTGATGTCCAGAAAAAGCACTGCATTTTTATATTTAGGGCTGGAATAATCATTATTTAATAAAATATTTTTCAACTAAATTATTTTGAATCTGATCAGCAAATTTTCAGTAATGTGTGTATGTAATTTTTCTTTTAAAGCCTGCTAATACTGCATTTATTCATTCATTCATTTTCATTTTGGCTTAGTCCCTTTATTAATCTGGGGTCGCCACAGCGGAATGAACCGCCAACTTATCCAGCATATGTTTTACGCAGCGGATGCCCTTCCAGCTGCAACCCGTCACTGGGAAACATCCACACACTCATTCACACACAGATACACTACGGACAATTTAACTTACCCAATTCACCTATACCATGTTTTTGGACTTGTGAGGGAAACCGGAGCACCCGGAGGAAACCAACGCCAACACGGGGAGAACATGCAAATTCCACACAGAAACGCCAACTGACCCAGCCGAGGCTCGAACCAGCGACCTTCTTGCTGTGAGGCGAACGTGCTACCCACTGCCCCACCGTGAGGCCCAATACTGCATTTAATTCTTTTCAAAATAAAATAATATATGAAGAAATTCTTTGAATCAAATTACACATGAATATATAACTCACGACAGCTTAAAAAGAACATTGCAAATATATCAAACTAATTTATTAATTATATTCTTCATATGTTATATTACAATAGGTATTTTAGACATTTCAATTCTTGTTCTGAACACAAAACAAAAAGAAAAGAGAAAAAAAGCTTAACCTTGTCCACAAAACTGTATGTTAGTGATTTGTGAGTGCATTCATGTAAATGCACCTAACAAATTTAAGTTAAGCTAAAAGGATTCAACCAAGACTTCTTCATGAGGTCGAACACAGGAAACTGCACAGATATGTATTGAAATTCAAAAGTTAAATATTCATACATTAGTGAAAGAAAGAGGGCCCTTAGACTGAGATTTGTAATAACAGTTTAACAATTGGATGATTATTAATGATCAGTGTAAAATATTATAAGTCTGATATGAGTCTATTCATCAGAGGCTTTGGCTTTGTCTCTGGGGACTCTGCCCATGTTATAAAACTCTGCGTTAGGTCTCATGTCAGTCAAATGGGCCATGCGGTTCGACAAGGCAAAAAAAGCAGCGATGGCAGCAATGTCCCAAATATCCTCTCGGTCAAAACCATGAGCCTCGAGCGTTCTGAAATGTTCCTCTGTTACCGTTTCACTCTTGCAAACCGTCAGGGCAAAGTCCAGCATGGCCGTCTCGCGGTCGCTTACATCGGCAACCCTGTAATTTACTGCAACCTGTGGGTCCAGATGGTACCAAAAGCAATTATAAACCTACTCGTTTCTCACTTCCACCAGTCAGCTTTCTCTTATTTATAGGGTTACTGGAATATGGAGACTGAGAGGGTGTTTTACATTGTTTTGATGCAAATGTAGGTACCTGATCAGCCAGCATGGGTTTTTTGGAATAGATGCGGTGCAATGCACTGTGGGATACCACACAATACAAGCAGTTATTGTGCGCGCTGGTCACAACAACAATCAGTTCCCGATCCGCTTTTGACAGACCACCTGTTATAAAATCACAATAACACTAATCACATACTGAGCTTATGGAATCATTACAATGATTACATTTCAACATGTTTTTTTAATTTTTATTAAAGGCAAATAATATCAATTAAAAAGAATGTGCATGGTGCATTTGGCATGTTTTTGGCAACTTTTAATTATTATTTCCATTACTAGTTGATTTGAAATATACATGTGTAGTTAATGTGTTTTTATATGATATTGATAAAATAATTATAAAAATCCCACGAATGATATGGCATGTTAATAGAGGATACGACAAATTGTCAAATTATTAACTGTAATTATCTAAGCAAACATGTAATCCTGATCTTGAACCATCTGAAACCCATTTGAATCACATTTAATAATTTAATCATATTTAATTTAGAATCATCATTTTAGTTTTTTAACTAAACCTTTTATCAGACCAGCAACTTTTTCTTTCAGAGTTTATATATATATATATATATTAACATAATAAAAAACATTTATGTTACTGTGCTATTATTGCAATTATCTATTTTTATTTAAAAATCTAGTTCTTTTAAAATGACTTATTTATGAACTTACAACCTGATGACTGTTCAAGAGTCGTATTTTTCGAAACCTTCATATTTATATGATGTCATATTTTATATCTAACAAAACAACATCGATCAATTAATCAATTTATAATATTTATTTGAATAAATTCATCCTATAGTTTGATAAACTTTCACTTTCAGAGTGCTTAATGTTTCATTTTGCTGTTTGTCAAAAAGTTTGTGTATAAGATAAGAGGAAAATGCTAAATATATTATTAAATTTTTGTATATTTTGCGCATATTGAGGACCTTAAAGCTTTTGCAAATGTAATTACTTTACCGATGTTTATGTTTAGCTATCTCTTTCATGTAAAAACAGCCCTGAATGCGTTATCATCAAATGTGGAATAATTAAATAAAAAGCAGCTTTTGAAAACATGAAGCGTTAATAAAAGGCCATACCACTTTCCTTGTTCATGAGGGCATTGTAATAAGAAAAGAAAGCCCGAAATTCAGCAGGACGATGGGCAAGAACCTTGAAGACATTGGGCAAAAATCCTCCCTATACACAAACATCACACACAGTCCATTAGCAGTGATTCAGGAATCACACATTTGTTTAAATTTTGTGCTGCACTGAAAAATGTAATGCATATGGATTTAAAAATGACACAATAGTGAGTTCATGACTTTATAATGGTACTTTTCATCTCACTTTATGGTAAAAGTATACCCAAACCTTCTGTTCAACTTCTTCCATCAGCTCCACAATATCAAACGGCAGGTTCTTTCTGTTTGGCACTGGATAGCGGCTGATGTGATCTGAAGTGCCGCTGATGTGCCGTGTAACAGAAGATGGTAGTTTCAGACCAAATCTGCTTGATGGGGAAAGTGTGTACTGCAAAGGAAAACACAAATATATGTATATATATATATACATTTACATAATATATATGTAAATGTTATCTATAATATACCTAAATATACACAATACACACAAAATTAAAAATGACCTTTATGGGATTCTTTTTCTGTTGAACACAAAAGAAGATATTTTGAAGAATGTTGTAGACCCGTAGGCTTTGACATTCATATGGACATTCAAATACTATGGAAGTCAGTGGTTACCAGTAGCCAACATTCTTCAAAATATCTCTTTTTTGTGTGTGTTCTGAAGAAACTGAAGAAAGAACCTCAATAGATATGGGTATTTATGGGTAACGTCATATTTTAAGTGCTTTATAGTTTCATATTAATAAATCATGAATTTAATTTTTTTAAAATCAACATAATTTTATTTACAGTCTATGGTGAAAACGGTTTATGAGTACCTGGTTACTTTAATCATTTAAAGAAAGATTGACAGGTGGCATGTTCTGCGTGCATGGCATGATTTACATGTAGCTATAAAGCAATTTTTGAATACGTCACATTTCTGAACGCTAACTTAGTTACTTTTAAAGACCTTACCAATAACCCCAAATTGGAGCGTTGAATAAACTTCAGAATGCCTCGAAGCGACATTATTCAACTTTATGCTGTAAGGGTGTTCTCTGTAGTCTTGTGTTTATGTTTGGAAAGTCAAAGCGCAGCTGCTGTATCAGAACCATATGTTCTCCTCGGTAGCCAATCAGCGAGTGTTGATCTGACACGCCTCCAGCCTGTTCAACCAATAGCATCATTGGATTTTATTTCCTGTTTACAGTCCTAGAGGAAATGAGGCAAATTAAAATTACGCAAGCATTGTCAAAGTAAAGGTTTGATTGTGCGAAAGCGAAAGAATGAGAATGTCAAAGATTAAATTATTAAAAAAAGAAAACATTTAAATAACAAACAAAGACGTTTTGATATACGTTTATACAAGGTAAATACATTAGTCAAATATTGTGTTTTTTTAACGCAACGGTAATCTATATTTATAATAATATTTTAATTATGTGTAATTATAGACTGCAATTATATTTAAAAAAAGATTATCGAGCTTTAGAATAAATCTCGATTTAGCATAATTTATACAAAAACATTTTTATTAAAAATAAATCCCATGATATATGATATATAATAAAATTAGTGTTATACACACAATATATTTAGTACAATATGTATAAAATGTCACAGCTAACTGAATAGTTCCAGTCGCATCTTCTGTAAACAGTCATAATAAATCAGACAACTGTTTTGGCTAGTGATAAATGTCTAAATTTGTCATGCGGTTGCATAAGGCTTTTATTTTGAAGTTCGAATCTTCTTCTGCGCTCTTCCGGACCTGAGTGTATATTGTTGCAGTCGCTGTGTTTTGATTCGATATAATCATAATTTCTATAGTAATTTTCGCATTTTACTAAAGGTACAATAATCTCCTCGTTATGGGTGGCTACGGGGTGATGGCAGATGAGGAGTCTCTGGATTATTCAGTGCACGAAGCCTGGAATGAGGCCACTAATGTTTACTTGCTGGTTATTTTGGTCAGTTTCGCCCTGCTAATGTACGCCAGAAAGTAAGTGTCCAGTTACATGATCATACAATACAACCGAGCTGTAAATATGACCACGATAACACAGAAAAGCTGTGGAGTCTCGATGTCATAGCAGATTGTGATCTCTGCTATACAAAACGTCCATTGAAGTCTCTAACACAAGAATATCTTTATTTGTTTAGAAACAAGAGGAAGATTATGCGTATATTTACGCTGCCACCGACAGTGGGCAGCTCATCGGAGCCAAACTTCTACGACAGTCTGCAGAAAGTCCGACTCAGACAACAACTGGAAATGTATTCACTGGGTAGGTTAGGCTCTTTTTTATTATGGTAAAGTTGTTTTTATTTTCGCACATTCGAACTTTTACCGCATATAATTTGCGTAAAGGCGTCACGGTGGCGCAGTGAGTAGTAGGATCGCCTCACAGCAAAAAGGTCACTGGTTCGAGCCTCGGCTGGGTCACTTGGCATTTCTGTGTGGAGTTTGCATGTTCTCCCCGTGTTCCCGTGGGTTTCCACCGGGTGCTCCGGTTTCCCCCACAAGTCCAAAGACGTGGTATAGGTGAATTGGGTAAGCTAAATTGTCCGTAGTGTGTGTGTTGGCGGTTCATTCTGCTGTGGCGACCCCAGATTAATAAAAGGACTAAGCCAAAAAATTCTTTGCAAATTCTAAATAGAGAAATTATATTAGCAGAATAGCAGCCTATAAAAGTACAACATTGTTCAAAGTCAATGAAAAAATAGTGTTGATGTTGTTTTGAAATTATGCTTGCCTGCGATTTCAGAATCAGAATCAGAATCAGAATGGGTTTTATTGCCAAGTGTGCTTACACACACAAGGAATTTGTTTTGGCTACAGAAGCTTCCAGTGTACATAAAGTGACAAGTGACAACACGAAATAAATATGAAAAAGACAACAAACATTAAACAGAGATGCAATCAGTCAAAAAGCTCTGGATGTTGACTGTTTCAGACTGAATATTTAAAGCAGCATGGTAAACAATATAGGGACCGTGTCACAAGTTGTCACCTTGTGCTCATAATAGTACGTCATTATAATTAAGCTGTATTAGCCTATTTAAATTCTGCTTTAGTATGTTATTTAACACCAAAGTCTGAATAATTGAATATAAAAACAACTCATTCATTCATTCTCATTTCGGCTTAGTCCCTTTATTAATCTGGGGTCGCCACAGCGGAATGAACCGCCAACTTATCCAGCATATGTTTTACGCAGCAGATGCCCTTCCAGCTGCAACCCATCTCTGGGAAACATCCATACACACCCATTCACACTCATACACTACGGACAATTTAGCTTACCCAATTCACCTATACCGCATGTCTTTGGACTTGTGGGGGAAACCGGAGCACCCGGAGGAAACCCACGCCAACACAGGGAGAACATGCAAACTCCACACAGAAACGCCAACTGACCCAGCCGAGGCTCGAACCAGCGATCAGCGACCTTCTTGCTGTGAGGCGAACGTGCTACCCACTGCGCCACTGTGAGGCCCTATAAAAACAACTTTACCTCAATTATTTTTTTTTTGTGTGTGGGAGAATTATATTGCATTTTCGAAACCGGTACTTTAGTTTCTGCTACAATTGCACGCAGATACATGCAGTTGTTAAACACCTGTGTATGTATTATTTTCAGATGAAGTAATGACGAAAATGTTTACATTTCAGATGATTTTAGAAACTTCTGTGGTGTCATTAGAAGTTTCTAAAATCATCTGAAATTTAAACATTTCCTTGGATTTCTCATGGTGATTCAGGGTTTCTGCATGTTTTATAAAGACTTAATTTGCATTTCCATAATTAAAGACATTGAAATGTATTAAATTGGAGCAGAAAATCTTAAATTACTCACTCATTTTCCATCGGCTTAGTCACTATTTTATCAGGTGTCGCCACAGTGGAATGAACCACCAATTACTCTGAGAGTATAGCCCTCTCACACACACTGTCCCATTCACATACTGTGGCCAATTTAGTTTATCCAATTCACCTATACCACATGTCTTTGGACTGTGGGGGAAACCGAAGCACCCAGAGAAAACCCACACAAACACGGGGAGAACATGCAAACTCCACACAGAAGACCTCCTTATCCAGCTGGGATTCGAACCAGTGACCTTCTTGTTTTAAGGCAGCTGTGCTGCTACTGTCTTAAATGAATCTAAAATTAAGTCTTAATAATGTCTTAAATTAAAGTCATGACAATAAATGTTGCAGACACTATAAAATATCAATATCTTTTATATTGTTATTGTCTTCTTTTGCAACACAAATATTTAAACACTCTGAAATCAAATGTCAAATCAAAGATTGTAAAATATATTTATGAATATGAAATATATTTTGTTCTCACATATTTATAAAACGTATTAATAAATAAACAAAACGATTTGAAACAATACAAGTAATACTACATGAAATGTAAATGATATAAAAGTAATAATAAATTAATAATTAGAAAAAATATATGACATTGATGATTATTAACTGAGTTTTAACTAATTATGAACTATTTTGTGGATGGGGTTACAAATGACAAATTTCACCTGAGACTTGGAGCCAAATGACAGGGTTAAAATCACCTTAAAAAGATGACACCAGCGTTATTTAAAATGTGCACAGTGACTGATTGGTCTGTTAGTAAAATCTAACACACACACACACACACACACACACACACACACACACACACACACACACACACACACACACTTTTTATTTTTTATTTGAATGTCCATTTCTATAGCTTATATGCTTGTGACAAAAAAAGATTAAATATTTAATCTTTTAGTGTTTTAGATTCTTAATAACACTTTTTTAATTTGAAATCTTAATTTCAATGGAATATTCAGTGTTTGAAAATCAATTGCAGGCCACTATAACTTGTCATTACAGTTTTACATTATACATGTATTTTATCTCTACAGACCTGGCTTTACAGACACGGCTTATATTAAGCCAGTATTAGGCCATAATTCAGTTATGATATTTAAGTAATATATATGATTTATTTTAAAAAAAACATAACCGGTGTCATCATGTGATAAAACAAAGACAGATTTATTTTAACATCAGTCAGTGCAAGATCCATTCATTCATTCATTTTCATTTCGGCTTAGTCCCTTTATTAATCTGGGGTCGCCACAGCGGAATGAACCGCCAACTTATCCAGCATATGTTTTACGCAGCGGATGCCCTTCCAGCTGCAACCCATCTCTGGGAAACATCCATTCACATCCATTCACACTCATGCACTACGGACAATTTAGCTTACCCAATTCACCTATACCGCATGTCTTTGGACTTGTGGGGGAAACCGGAGCACCCGGAGGAAACCCACGCCAACACAGGGAGAACATGCAAACTCCACACAGAAATGCCAACTGACCCAGCCAAGGCTCGAACCAGCGATCAGCGACCTTCTTGCTGTGAGGCGAACGTGCTACCCACTGCGCCACTGTGAGGCCTCAGTGCAAGATCCTTTCATTTAAAAAAAAACAAAACAATCTCAGACACATTTAAGTCTATCTATGAAACTAGAGAAAAAGTATATGAATACATTTTCCAGCTACATGGAATATAAGTTTTGTCCTGAAAGCAAAAATGATTTAAGTAGGCCTACTATGCTAAATCTGTTCAAATTATTTACTGAACTAAAATATCCACCAGTAAATGATTTGTTTAATAAACCAACCTTGTATGGCCCCGTTTTGAGCAGCATATCATGGGAGCACTGATATCGTAGTAAGATTTTAATCAGAGCATTTGTTTTGATGTCGGTTTTCCAGCTCGTAAATATGACCAGCAGCAGTCGCAGTCCGAGAGTGTGCAGCTGTCAATGGAGTGATTTGACCAGAGGAGGCGCTCTTCCCCCATCAATGCTGCTCGTTTCAATAAAGCCGGTACGAGCCAAATCTAAACAGACGTGAGTTAAAAGAGAGTCCAGAGGTGCGGATTGCTGTGGAATGAACATGACTGGTCTTTTGGGAAACTTTTGAATGTGTTTTTTTTTAATTTTTTTATTTGAAGAGCCTTTTCTTTATATTCGCATCCTTCATACCTATTAAACATTCAGTAGATGACAATTATTTTAAGAACTTGGGATATGATTTAGTTTTGAGGGCTTCGATGGACTATATAACAGACTGCCCTCTGGTGTTGGAATTGAAATGGTCTGTATAATCTGTATAACCAACACGTCGTGTCTGTGTAGAAAAGGACATTTAAGATCAGCATTGTTACAAAATGTTGACAAAAGTAAAAAATGCTGAAAATACCGTACACTGATTTTTTTGTTGCGCATGCTAGTCTTATATTGCCCTCTAGTGTGGGCATGCATGCCTTTTGTTTTAGACTGACCTGCAGGCTGTTTAATAAATGTGTGCTTAAAATAAAGATTTTAAACTAAACAAATTCATATTTTTAAACATGACACAAAGCATCTTAATCACTATTACTTATACTTCAGGTTAGTGAGTTCAACAACATCCCTCAGTGTTTATTCATATGATGAGGAGAGAAACCTGTAAACCTAAATATATATATATATATATATATATACATT
>CAIGQW010055024.1:1486231-1499327 GCA_903798125.1 Danio choprae
GTAAGACAAATTTGTTGTCATAATGAAGACACTAATGGACATAAAAGTATATAATATTATTATATATTTGGGCTGTCTGTCAGTTATAATTTCTTATCTAATTAATGATGTAATGTAGTAATTATTCATTCATTCATTTTCATTTCGGCTTAGTCCCTTTATTAATCTGGGGTAGCCACAGCAGAATGAACGGCCAACTTATCCAGCATATGTTTTATGCAGCGGATGCCCATCACTGGGAAACATCCATACACACTCATTCACACACATACACTACGGATTTAGCTTACCCAATTCACCTATAGCGCATGTCTTTGGACTTCTGGGGGAAACCGAAGCACCCGGAGGAAACCCACGCGAACATGGGAGAACATGCAAACTCCACACAGAAATGCCTACTGACCCAGCCGAGGCTCGAACCAGCGACCTTCTTGTTGTGAGGCGATCGTGCTACCCACTGTGCCACCATGAAGCCCGTAGTAATTAATTAATTAATTTAATCAAGTTTATTGCATATTACATTTGATTTGACTATACATCCCCCCCCCAAAAAATGTAAGGTTATTGTGTTAAATGCAAAAAGTGCAGATGTTACAAAAAAGCTTTGAATCATCAATTGTAATTTTTAAATGATTAATTTAGTACAAACATTTAGGCAATTTTTTTTAGCAGATCATTTACTGCAGTTACAATCCAGTTTGGTAAAAAATCTAAATATATATCATTTGGGTGAACTTATTATGTCTTTGATTAATATGAAGAAAAAAAAATGTGTCTGTGTGTAAAGCTCTATATTTAACTTCTTAAATTTTATCAAAATTTCAATCTGTTTCAATTATTCTTTTTTGGAAATATGAGGTTGTTTTGCCTTTCATAAAACACATCAACCCCCCTTGTTTTTACTGTTTACCTTTTAGAATAAGTGTGCCAGCAGATGAAATGTAAAAAGTGAAACGACTATGTAGTGGAGCACCGTATGGACCAGAAATAGTACCAAGTTTTCAAGCCACAAAATGTTCTCACCTCTTTTTTTTTCTTTTTTTTTTCCTTCTTCTTCTTTTTTTTACCCCTTTCCTCTTTGCATCCCTTAAATATTTATCCAGGTCTTAAGGAACTGCTTAGCAACCTCCTAGAATACCATAGCAACCACATAAATGCCATGGCAAAATCCTATAGCATCATGTTGGCAGGTCTTGTATGGGCAATCACCACTCACATTTTCTTCCCAATGTGCTAAAATACTTTTTTTTTCTCGTTTCAAAAAACTTTGAGTGAACCAAGTGCAGTAAATGAGTCCAAGTGATACAGAAGTGAGAAACGAAAAACATGGAGTGAGAAATAAAAGTTAAAAGGTGTGAGAAAGAATCTCAATCTTGGACAGTGTCTCTTTTGTTTTTCGCTGCTTTGTTCTAATCGTTTATTATTATTATTTTTCTTTAATGCCACTGTTCCATCATTTTCCATAGCTTCTGATCCGCGGTGGTATCTTTTCCCCAGATGAATCACAGAAAAGCTAAAGAAATGATGCCTTTCCTCGCCTTAGTCATCAGCCTCCCCCTCCTTCTGTGCTTTCCCTCAGGTCTCTGTGGAAATAAGATGAACAAACTCTTTTCTTTATCATTTTTCAACCTCCAATAATTCCAATTTTATTCTATATCTGCCTTTGCCTTTATACAAAGCGCCGAGAGTCTCATTGCAAAACATAAGCTGCTACAGTACAAAAATAGAATTCTTGAAGAATCTTTGTGCAGCTTTTTCCGTCTGTCAAGCTTCAAAAAGCATAATTTCAGTGGTCCATATGGCAAATATGAAAATATGAAATCTTTTGTGGCAGTTTTGATGCCACCGAATTTTTGTCACAAAACATGCGGGGATAAGTGAGGTTAATTGTGTTAACCGATGTCAAAAATTATTTAAATAATAGAGAATGAGTCATATAAAATACTTTATGGGGATTTCTGTTCTTTCTGAATCTTGGCAGACGAAAAATACATTTATTTATTTATTTATTTAAAATAATGTGGAGTTTAAATCCGGAAGAACAAACTGACTTGAGACATTACAAAATTATCAATATGAAGTGAGTTTATGTGTTTATAATAAGACCAAAATCTTCAACTGAGATCAGAAAAAGTTTATTACTTCATTAAAAACTTCATTGGCTGGTATACTTTTTAAACATCAGTTAAATTACATTTTATGGAAGCCTATTTCTGCCATGTGATATTAACCCCCAATTTTGTCTCATTTAAAAATGTAAATAAAACAAAAACGGAGAGATAAAAAATTCTTTTTTGTTGTTTATATCAAGCAATACTGACACCTGCGATTTTGAGGAAGTTGTGAGAGATACAATTGTGAGACAAAGTCTGAGTTTATATTTACCAATGTATATCATTAATTATATTATGTTTACTCTAAAACTACAGTTTTCATCTCTGTTTTAACCCAATTCTGTTATTAAGTCTAGCATTTGTGATATTTTCCCCTCATAATTCATGTCTTGAAATTCTGGGTTTACATCTAGCAATTCTAAGTTTATATCATGTATTTGTGGGGTTATTTTAAATTAATTAATTTAGATTTACTAACAGTACCTGTGGCATAATATAAACATATATATTTTTGTTTTGTTGTTTCATTTGTCAGATTTGAGATAAATCTGAAAAATGAAACAACAAAGCAAAAAAAAAAATTATAAAATGCTGTGGGAAGATTCTTCAAATTCCTCTTTTTGTGTTTCATATGGGTTTGGAAGGACATGAGAGCGAGTAAATAATGCCAGAAATTGTATTTTGGACTCGTTTTTGAATGCCTCATTGCTTTAACCCTCAAATAACACATTACCCCTCCTTCTATCTCTCTCTGTCTCACCCATCCATTGTTTAACAAACAAACAGAACTCACAAAATTCCAGGTATTAACGCATGACATGCATCAACACAAATCATTTGCAAGCTCAAACCAGAAAAAGAAAAAAAATCAATAAACCAGAGTGGAAATAAACCGGAGGGGCTGAGGAGCAACGTTCATGGCCGCCGGATTTCAACACGTTCATCAGTGTATGGTTGATGTTTACAGTCTGGGTGTCGTCCCCTTTGCCCTGTCTCAATCCACTGTGCTGTTCTGAGACCTGTGGCTGCTTGAAGCCCAGACAGATGTAAACACGGCCTGACCGCACGCACTGGACCCAGGCCAGCAGCTGGCAAAAACAGCCTGGAATGTCAGTGCCACTGCCCCGGCTCCTTCTCCCTGGGTTTTTACACCCAGTGACTCTGGCCCACTGCCACAAGGCCCACAATCCAGTCAATGTTAAACAGAATCGCTTTATTTAAAGCAATGACACAAGGAGGTTGTGATCTGCTTATTCAACTTGCTTATGTGTAACAGAAACGTTTATAAATGCTGTGAGTCAGCAACATTTGAGTTGAACTAACAGTTTATGAAACCACAGCACTCAGAATGTTGAATGCATTATGCAGGCTTTCTCTTTAGGGTAACTGTCAGACCTGTTACCCAGTCCAGACTTTGAGATTATAATTTAGTGTGGCTGTCCCCTCTGCTTTCTATTAAATCTATGGAGGTCATACATTGTGTCATTATCTCAATTTATATTGCGCAGTTTGATCAGATACTTTATCGGTATTCAAAAGCGCAGCTGTGATGTTGTTTTTATACAGCAGTTCAATAAACAAAATGCATGTTGAATTTTTTTTATAAACAAAATCAGCAGTTGCTTTGTATAGTTTTGCTTAGCCTATGAAAATACAAGCAAATCATGCATCATTCCTGAATGAATCAATGTTTTTTAACAAATCAGTTGAAGTGAAATATTTAGTGCCTCAATTGTAACGCAATATTAAATCCACTGAAGATGAGTCAAGCTGTGAAGCAACTTGCACTTTTATTAAGTACACATAATATATAAGAATAAAGAAATACAAAAATTACTGACACGTGCACAGGTTTTTGTGAATTGTGGGGACATTCCATATGTTTCTATTGGGTTTGTACTGTACAAACTGTATTTTCTATTGCCATTCCCCAACACTATCCCTAACCCCAACCCTCACAGGAAACTGTTTTTGAAAAAACTCATTCTGCATGATTTGTAAGCTTTTTGAGAAATGGGGACATCAGTAATGTCCTCATAATTCGCCATCTCTTTGTAATACACAGGTCATAACCATGTCATTATACAGATTTGTGTCCTGATATGTCACACACACACACACACACACACACACACACACACACACACACACACACACACACACACACACACACATACACACAATCAGGAGCTCATGAAGGGTTATGGGAGTCACATGACATTAGTAAACAAAAACCATGATTATGACAAACTTTAAAAAAGACATGAAAACATGTACAAAAGGATGAACAGACATGATACACAAAAGACGATCAGTTTTTCTGCATGAAAATATAGCATTTAGAAAGAAACAATTCAGTGAAAGATTCAACGACTTGCTCAAATGACAGTCACACCATTCTTACCCTGGACATGAACGTTGTCACTCAGATAGACATGTCATATCACCCATTAAAACTATTTTGTCCTTTGTTCATGTCAGTACATAATAAATTAATTGAGGCATCAGTTTGCTGTTGGAGATCTGTCACTTGCATCATGCCACATCCAGTACAGATAAAATCACTGTTAATAATAAATGATAATAATAAAGTTTTATTGTCTTTAGTTATTGTTTAGGTTTTGTCATTCTGCGCTCATGTGGTTTAGATACTGTGTACTATTTTCCTCATGAAGAATAATGTATTGTTTGACAGTTGGATGAGTTAAAGATTTATTCTGTCACTTACTGTTCTGCAAATGTATGTGTATGAAATCTAGTAATTTCACAGAATCTAGTAATGAATCTTGTAAAGTTTTTCCACCTAAATTCACAGTGTTGACCAAGAAAAAGTTGCTTGGTTTGAAAGTGTTTGTCTGTCATACAGTGCTACAACTAGACAACAAAGCTTTTTTCCCCCCACAAAAACACTCCTGCCTGAAACAAATGTATTGTTATAACACAAACCTTTATATTACATTAACTGACATTTAAAAAGGGTGGTTTATGCATGATTTGGTTGGAAACATTAACAATTTTAAGAAAAATAAAATAAAAAATAAGCACAAAGGTCAAGAGTATCAGCAGATTACATTCCATCCACCTATTAGTATCGCGTTAAAAAATACTTTATTGAAATGCCAAGATGTGCATGAATTTTGGAAACGAGTAGGATAAACAAATGATCTGATAAGAAAAATTGTACATAAACTATGATGGAAGCATATTTGATGAATAAATTCCAGTATGCACATCAGAAAAAATAGATTTTAACAGATCATGTTTCATTAATGGACAAACCGGTGAACCAACCAGATTTGAAAACATATGAAATTCCTTAGCCAAAGTCCATCATCAAAGTGGTTTAATATTATTACCTCCCACTAATATTACTATCCCAAAGACCTCACAAGGTCTCACGCCTCCAAATGCCAAATTCCAAATTCCAAAAGCATGGAAATGGTGCTTTATAAAACTAAATTGTTTTAGTTTTATGCGAAATTTCACTTTTGTGCAAGTTGAATTCTCATATTTAAAGGGAAATGTAGCTAATTATCAACAGCCCACACAGCTTTTGTGGCCCCCAAAAAATAAACAATTATTTACTTCAGTACTGGGGTATACAGTATGTTATAGAACAGGATATTCAGCAGGAAAGAACTGTAGGACAGGGCATAATTGTAGCAATGTTTAATTCACTGGACTGTGAAAAAAGGTTTCTCTATGACATAAAACAAATATTAGATACCCCCCCCCCCCCATTTTTCTTTGGAATAACATGAATAAACTATGCACCCAATAACAACACAGACATTTATTCGGAAAGTAAGCCGAGTAAATTATTTTATGTTGACTTTAAAGAAGCTTTGAACATTTCTGATGCCCTTACAGAAATTAGAGACTCATTAGGACACCCCTGTGTTTGAATTACACACAGGGACAAATATGGGTCACAACGAAATACCCAGCATTGCGCTGAAACCTGCGCTCCTCTCTGCCTTCCCTTTTCATTTCTCCACATCGCTTTCTTCTTTCAAAGGCATGCGCGTCGCACAGAAGCACAAGTCTGTGTGTGTTGCCATGCTGCGTGTCTCTGGATCCAAGCGCAGATGAGACATGACAAGCTCCTTCATCCTCCCCTCCGCTCTAGCGTTGTGGGGCCAAGCGCTTTGCCTTTCTCATCTTCATTCCACCATTCTTTTCTCTTTTTTTCACACTTTTTCTTTATGTCACAGGTGGAAACAAGACACGACTGGGAATGAAAGAGAACAGGCGCTAATTAGGGAAGGGGGACTGGGACAAAGACACTGGAATAATAAGACGTTTAAAACAGGGAACTCTAATCTGGGAGGATTGGAAACGAGGCTGACTGGTGGTCGCTTTCTTTTCTTTCTCGCAGAGCTGAAGGATCAAAAGAGGAACATAGACCTTTTCAACTGTCTTGTTTCTATGTTTTCCTTCTTTTCAAACAAGCAGATCCTTTAAACCAACAGACTTGAACAAAACGCAAGCCTTGTGGTATCCGCTATGTCTTATATTAGGATCTCAGCATCAGGTTTGTCAGATAATGAGAGAGTACGAGGCCTATTTGGGAGTCCATTCCTCTCTGGAGTCCTGCTTCTGTACAGTCAGTCTGCTTCTCGTGAAAAGAAGTGATTGAGAAAGCGTCCACGGCTCTCCCCGAGGTCAGCTGCTCTTCACACCAAAGATCCACAAAGCCTCCTAAAGCTCAGAGCTATTAGTCATGTGTGTGGTTTCAGGTCTGTCTTAAGGAGAGCTCCTCTGGGCCTTCTGTGCCGGGGCAGACGGCTCCGGTCATTGGCAGAGAACAGCCATTCAGGTATGACCCAGGCTTCTGTCTGACCGCCAGCCTCTGTGGAGCCAAGACCTGAACAACAAACACAAGAGACCCAGGCTGAACCTCTCCTCTGGCCCCCACTCAGACTGTATCCACGGGGCCCGTCATCACACGTATAGACCTCTGTATGGACTCGAGCCACTGCCAGGCCGCAGGCTCCATTTCACCTCATGCTTTCTGCAATAAACAACAAGAGGAGAATTGAAAACCCACAGTCACTTAGGGCGAGCCGAGAGGACTCCTTGGTCAATATTTGCCTCAGTTGTGAAATGGACACAAGAAGGGCAAACTCAGGAAGGGTCAGTCTGATGATAAGCTCAACATTTTTATCCCCTTAGAGACGATACTTTTCAAGTGTATTTTATTTATTTGCACCATAAAGGTTTGACACCACTTTTGGACCTGTGGCATATAGGGATGGGAATCTTTAGGGACTTCACTATCCAATTACGATTCTGGGAGTCACAATTTGACTCTTTACTTACATTTTTTCCTAATTTTTGGATGTGCAAAAGTTTTATAAAGAAAACATTCATTCTTTAGTTCTTTGGTGATTTGTAAAGCCCATCAGACAAAAATCTGTGATGGCTGGAGGTTTTGCATTGAGACATTGCAAGAATTTGAACAGCGGACACTGGACGAGAAGCGCAGAGTTGTGTCACAGCTTTAACATTTCTTTGTCCATATTAAGCGAATAACGAAGTTTGCATTACCTGTCAATGCTTATTATTTTTCTGTTTCTAGCTTACGCCCATGCAGCTCTGCATTGTATTAATCTATATTTAAATACAGAATCAATTCAGAACTTTTAAGAATCGATTCAGAATCGCTAGAGAAAGAATTACAATGCATCGATAAATCCATTTTTTTAATCCATTTTGTTTAACCATAAAAACCCAATTCAGCATATTTTTATAATTTGCTCCATCAGTACTTCTCAGGGCTATTTTCCCTCTGTTTTTCCCTTTATCCCATCTAACCATAGTTTTTTGGTTTGAACTCTCTCTCTCCTGTAAGTGTGGCATGTACTGTATTGACACAGACAGACTGCCTCTTGTCTATTTGTTGTTAGTGGTTTCTGTGCTTACTCTTCTAACCGCAAGTATTTCTTTGGACAGTGCTATAAACCTCTCTCAGTTGCAGTCGTATCAGGAAGAGCGAGAGCCTTTTTCTGTGGGCACTGGTGCAGTCGATGAGAGACTGGTGGTCCTGTGGTCATATGGCGGTCAGTTCCCAGATTCAAGCTGCTGGGAGATCCAGAGGTGTACCAGGCCTGGGAAACTACAGCTGCTTGACATTTTCAAGCTTGTCACTGGACATTTTCCAGCAGTGGCAGTATATATATACCCCATTTGGGTAACCTCTCTGACTAGTATCCATCCTCTAATGTCAGTTGCTTGTATGGCCGCTTATTCAAAAAGTATTGCAGCTTTAAGGCTCCAATATACATCAAATTCTTTGTTTTGAGGGCAAAAGAAGTTTACAAAGACTTAGGAACGATATACTGTTTTCAATCAAATCCCAACATTTCAAACATCGACTGCAGAAGGAAGGGTTGTAAATGTGTCACAGTGCTCGCATGTACCCCTAAGCACAATGATGGTGGCTGTGACAGAAGAACCGTTTCATAAACATCTGGCAGTAGCATTGATCCAGTCAATGGCACAAAAACAAGCGACGTAGATGGTATGTGCGTCCACTTAACAAAAACAAAAGCAATGATGGTGAGTTTGCTCTTATTATTCAGCAAATGCAGAGTATAGATGAGGTAGTGCATTTTTCATACTTCAGAATGTTCTCTGCGTGGTTTGATCATCTGCTGAATAGAGTGAAAAAAAAAAAGCCAAAAAAAATGAAAGCCTTCTCAGAGTTTTTAAAATCTCTCGACGAGTGATTGTACAGGTGCGGATACATCTGCATCAGCTCTGCTACTCTGCTACCCGCCAGTGAATTTGTGTTGTTAACTTGGTGTTTTTATGCTGGATGTTGTTCTCCTGTCTGTCTAACCTCCGTGGACTGAGAAACAAATTGGGGAAAAAATAGCAGGTCAAAGAAGGCAGAGTTTCAGAACACACCCACTGATTGTGTAATTGCCATGGAGCAATGGTAACTCAAAGGTGTTCAGGAACCAAAATTAAACTTTCCCAAAATGTTTGCTTTGGTAATCTGTTTTGAAACAAATGGATTTTGTTCAAAATAAATTACATCATTTAATTTTGTTCTTTAATTACATTTGAAGTTTATCCGAGCCTTTACTTTCACAAAGTGGGATTTCAAGCAACATCAACCAGCATGGAAGGCAAATGCACTTACAAGGACTCTTCAGGCAGGATGAATGACATGCCTCCATTAAATGTCCATAAAATTAGCTATGTTCCTATCCAAAGTTGTGAATGTCCTTTACGCAAACAATTAAATACCGCATCCCCCCCCCCTTCGCTTCCTTGGGAGCTGATATCTTTATGCGAGCAACAGAATCCACTTTAGCTCTCTTTCCCTCCATATTAAATGAGTTGCACTTTAGAGAGGCAGATGCTTCATGCAATACTCTGTCATGTTATCTTGTGTTTGGAAGTGGGTGTCTGATGTTTGGGTAAACAATCGTCCAAGACACTTTTAGGAGATAACTAAACAAAATCATTTGATGATGGACTTCTGCTCAGTTTTTGCAGACTTATTGAAACAATATACGAGATCGTGTGAGGTGAGAGCAGTCCACTGGTTAATTACTTTTTGACAAGCGAATTTATTCAGTACATATGTTTCCATTGTAGTGTATGTGCATATCTTAATATCAGGTAAAACGTATGTCAATTTAGCGCATAAGTGTTAAATAGAAGTGTCAATAAAAATGAATCAGAAATACTAGAACAAATAATATTGTAATTTAAAAATATGACTAGGCTTTATATTCTTTCATCAGTGTCACATCTAATTAGGTCAATTAAATATCTTAATTAAAATATTTTATGTATCTGTGTACATAAATATAGATGTTGGGCTGTAGCTTACTTATGATTTCAGCAAGACTTTTATTCTGCAAATTGAAAGCAAGAAGAAACATCACATGCATATTCTAAGTATACATTATTGTAATGAAATAATTCCCTGATGTCTTGTCAGCCACCCACACCAAAAAATGCTTTTAAAATAAGGGTACATTCCAGTGACCTCACCTATAGGAAGTTACACCATCTCTTGGACAGGATTTCAACAGTTAAAACACAGTTTCTCTCTGTCTCTCAGGTTTTGACATGTAGGCAGCAGAGATGACTGATTTGTCACCTCAGCCACAATCTATATCTGTGTAAAATGAAACATTTTTTAAAGGACATCCTGGGTGTATTATTAAACTTATGCTTATATTATTATATTGCTTTATTTTAACATAGCTGGAGACCTGTAACCATTGACTACCATACTATTTGCTTTTTCTACTAGGGATTTCAATGATTACAGGTTTTCAGCTTTCTTCAAAATATCTTCTTTTGTGTTCAACAGAAGAAAGAAACTCATATGGGTAAACAGTGAGGACCTTTTCCTTTTTGGGTGAACTAGCCCTTTAAAGGTTTACTTTCAGTAAACAGTTCTTAAAAGAATAATTAGTTTTTTTTTACTGTGAAGAACATTTTCATTCATTTTCATTTCGGCTTAGTCCCTTTATTAATCTGGGGTCGCCACAGCGGAATGAACCGCCAACTTATCCAGCATATGTTTTACGCAGCGGATGCCCTTCCAGCTGCAACCCATCTCTGGGAAACATCCATACACACTCATTCACACTCATACACTACGGACAATTTAGTCTACCCAATTCACCTGTACCGCATGTCTTTGGACTTGTGGGGAAAACCGGAGCACCCGGAGGAAACCCACACCAACACAGGGAGAACATGCAAACTCCACACAGAAACTCCAACTGACCCAGCCGAGGCTCGAACCAGCGACCTTCTTGCTGTGAGGCGAATGTGCTACCCACTGCGCCACTGTGAGGCCTGAAGAACATTTTAATAATCCTAAAGATTCTTTGGATGTTAAAAGCTGTTCATGGAACTATACCTATAAGAATCCTTATTTTATTAGTGTTAGTATTACTACTGTTGGTCACACGTTATTTTACCAAGACCATTGACTATAAGATTGTAGCTCAAAAAACTACTAATTTGCTGCTTAATAATAGTTAGTAAAATTGTTGGGTTTAGGTATTAGGATTAGGGACATAGAATAATATTCTAATATTCTACTTTCTAAGTATTAACACACAGCCAATATCTTAGTAGTAAACAGGTAATAGTGTAAATTGGTACATAAACTAAAGTGTTACCCTATTGTTGGTACAACTAATTATTCATTCATTCATTTTCCTTCGGCTTAGTCCCTTTATTCATCAGGTGTGGCCACAGCACAATGAACCGCCAACTTATCCACCATATGTTTTACACAGTGGATGCCCTTCCAGCTGCAATTCAGTACTGGAAAACACCCATGCACTTTCACATTCACACACATACACTACATAAATTTTGTTTATTCAATTCACCTGTACCGCATGTCTTTGGACTGTGGGGGAAACCGGAGCACCTGGAGGAAATCCACGCAAACACGGGGAGAACATGCAAACTCCACAAAGAAATGCCAACAGACCCAGCCGGGACTCGAACCAGCGACCTTCTTCCTGTGAGGTGACAGTGCTAACCACTGAGCTGGTTTCAGTTATCATTGGAACATTAAGATTTGGTCATCCTTGCCTAATAATCAAACCAGATCAGTATATTTTAAGTTTAAAAACACACGCGGATCAATACCCATAAATGTTAGATCTCTTAGAAGTGTAATCTAATTTACTAATACAACTATGATAGTGCAAACTAGGGGAACTAGTGCAAAAATATGAAGAAATATGTGCACTGTATGCTGTGTCCTGTCATCCCTGTTCAATCCTGTAATAACTTCAATCCTTTTGCTTTTTGTTCATAATGCAGAAATGGACTAAAATCCTGCTCATTTGAACAAACATATCAAAACATGGGATGCGTAAAGAGTCATAATAATATAAGAAATGATATAGCCTGAGATGAAACATTACAATTTCTTGCCATTTTATGCTTTTATTTTGATTATTGAGGCAAAAACATTGAATAAACATAATTCATATTTTAAAAAGGTTGAAAAGCACAGTTGTAGTGAATTGACCCTGGCCTTTGTACAACTTGAGTTTAAAGTATACATGTGAGCAGTAATGACTGTTCAAGAGAGAAAAACCCTTATGTGGAGATGTTGTGTGAATTATGCTAATTACACACTGTGTGCACGTTCTCATTTAGACGGTTAATGCATTTACGCTGCTGTGAATTTAGCCTTTTTTCTGACATGAATTGGAACATTTGTATGAATTTGACAAAATAGGTAAATACTACAACCAATGTATATGATATTAATACTTATTTATTAGATACTTATCAATAAGCGACTGGTACATACTCAATAGATACTAGTGCACATTTATTAGGTACCAGTATGCATTCAAAATGTTATTAATAACAATAATGAGTTTTTTTTAAAAGCAGTTTTGAATAGTAAGATAAGAACTGTTACAAGAAATAATTACAAAATATACCAGTATCTAATAAAGTAAATATTATATATAATACTCACAAGCATATAATAAATCTAAACCAGTATCTAATTAATGAATTAGTTGCGGCCAATGGCGTCAATAGACGTGCCCCAGTAAAAATCAGCTGTGCCCCAGTAAATACGATTTACTTATGCAAATGTTTTAATTAAGAGTGGTAATCCCAGAATAAAGACATTAGGGGCCATTTGGAGTCTTTTGCACTCGCAAATTTGTTATTAACAATGGACTCGCAATGTGGGCCTACTGTAGTTTAATTGAAAACAACACGTGCGCACAAAAAACCATTCCCGCGTGCCTCACACGTGCTGCTCCTGCTCCCCAGTAGAGCTTTATGTCTAGCAACGGCCCTGGTTGCAGCCTTCAATTTAGCAGAATTCAAATTTACATTACAAAATTCAAACTTGCATTACAGTAAACTAAAATAAAAGATCCTGTTTAATTTTGTATGACTTCAGAATCAAGTTGAAATTATTTTAACAAGTTAAAGTAACATAAAACATGCTATCA
>CAIGQW010055024.1:1505379-1529642 GCA_903798125.1 Danio choprae
CACAGATATGATTGTGATTCTAATGTCAAACTAAGCTTCTTTTGCACTGCAACTGATGATCAACAGCAAAAAACTTTACCTTTTCCCAACAGGGAAAATCATCAATAAGAAAGAATACATAATTGCATACATTTTCATCCAAATAAAATATGAATATAATATTCATATGAATTTGTACAAATTAGACACTTTTCTGACAATACGTACATTAGTTGTGCCTTCTTGTGAGATCGGGCTGTTATTATCTGAAGTGATTTGTTGGAAGAGCACCCAGTGTAAAAACAAACTAATTTGTCACATATGCAAAAAAGTTGACTGCTCTTTAAACAAGGCAAATTGTCTTAATCAGCTTTACAAAGAGTCAGGAATAAAGCTTCATTAGTGTGAAGCAAGTTTAGTTCATCAGGCACATTCAGTTCTAACAGTGGTTTTGTTGTATTTACTGTAGTATAATTATGATTCAGTTGCTTTCAGTATGAATGTCTTTCCTATAGAATGTGATTCACTTTAGGACAGCTTTAACAACTCGCAACTAAGCAAATCAAAGGCGACAGGGGCAAGGAACCAAAACTTCACCAATTGATGAAATGGAGAAGAAGTGTATTTCTTTGTAAAGCTGTATTATTATGGTACTAGATTTTTACATGCAAGCACTTTACATGCAAGGCTGTTGTAGGTGGTTGTTAAGTGGTTGGCAGCGTGTTTCTGAGAATAAGAGAAAATAATTTTAAAAAATAATTATGGTTCATTCATTCATTCATTTTCATTTTGGCTTAGTCCCTTTATTAATCTGGGGTCGCCACAGCGGAATGAACCGCCAACTTATCCAGCATATGTTTTTACGCAGCGGATGCCCTTCCAGCTGCAACCCATCACTGGGAAATAATTATGTTTAATTAAATATTTGTACTGTTGTTTGTATTTTTAAATATTTAATAGTAAATAATAATTATTCGATCATTTGTACCCATTTCCACTAAATGCATATTTAACATCATTTAACATCAAAAAACTATTTTTTATTATTATTATCACAAAAATTCCTACAAATTTCATTTTCAAAACCTCATTTTGCTCATTTATAATAATTAAACATATAATCTTGTAATAAATTATTCTGCATAACGTCATTTTGTCTTCTTCTTTCACTAGTCATTTCTAATTATTTATTTGAATTAAATGTTATTAAACGATTTGAATAACAACATTCTTATTCTTATTTCTACTAATTAAATGTTTAATCAAACTATATATATATATATATATATTCATTAAAGTACTTGCTTTTAAAAAATAATTATTTGTATTATTGTTATGGGCCTCACAGTGGCGCAGTGGGTAGCACGTTCGCCTCACAGCAAGAAGGTCGCTGATTGCTGGTTCGAGCCTCGGCTGGGTCAGTTGGCGTTTCTGTGTGGAGTTTGCATGTTCTCCCTGTGTTGGCGTGGGTTTCCTCCGGGTGCTCCGGTTTCCCCCACAAGTCCAAAGACATGCAGTATAGGTGAATTGGGTAAGCTAAATTGTCCATAGTGCATGAGTGTGAATGGGTGTGTATGGATGTTTCCCAGAGATGGGTTGCAGCTGGAAGGGCATCCGCTGCGTAAAACATATGCTGGATAAGTTGGCGGTTCATTCCGCTGTGGCGACCCCAGATTAATAAAGGGACTAAGCCGAAATGAAAATGAATGAATGAATATTATTGTTATTATTTGCGATAGTAATACTACTGCTATTAGTGCTGTTTTCTAATTTTTTTTAGAAATCTTTCATAAATGCATTAACTTAACTATCGACAAGGACTGAAGTCTTTAAAGCGGGCTGAACTCAGGACCTGATTATGTGGAAAAAGTTGAACATTTAGGGAGAGGAGTTTGTTCAGCTAATCAATTTTCAGTATGACCAATACTCATGCCTCAGCAAATGTCACTAATAATGAAACCAAAAACCTCATGAACCCACTCTGAGATATACAAAGTTCATTCCTGTCCTTGTTATTTTTCAGCATCTCAGTGAACGAGGAACTGAAGTTTCACCCCAACATTTACTGTAGGTGTCAGCAGAGCTGTGTGTTACCCTGTGCTGCCACGCTTTAAAAAACAGATGCGGTCATGACAGCCAGGTCATTTTCTGGGGCCATCAGCTGTCAGTCATTTGGACATCTCTGAATGTACTGTGTATGTTTGCTCGGTGTAGAATATCAGGGCAGAGATGATATGTTGTGCAACTATTACACAGGACTATCAGTCTTACACCTGCTGAAAGCTTCACATGAGTTGCTGTGGAGACTTTTGTGCTTCTGTCTGTGATGATTCATTGTGTTTGTACCAATGCACAAACAGCACTCAACAAATACAGCATCATCTTTGTTTAACCTTCAGCTGTGCCATTTTGAACCTGTACAAATGGGATGAAGGCAGAAAGGTTTTCTTGAATGTTTCGGCTTTTATAAAGAACCTTGAAGTTCTTTTGAAGCCTTCTTCTTGCAGTGTTCACTATTACACTCTGTGAATAAAGCTAAACTATGAGTTGGTCAACCTAGACTGACATGAAAGTAAACAAATCGTCTCATATGTTCTCCAGAAACATCTACCGTCCACCAGCACATAAATTCAACTCTTGGAATGTTGCACAAAAAGTGTTCGAGAATCATGGTACACACTATGTAATGCATACCGTTGGTATTCTTAAAGGAAACACATTACATGAGACCCTTCTTCTGCTATTATGGTGATAGGAGTGGTGTTCGTTCGTCAGTAAATAAATAAATAGAATCATGAATCATGATTATGATAATACTTATACTTCATGATTTACTTAGAATCTTTATAATACTTATCATGGTTATTATTAACCTTCTCTCTCTCTCTCTCGCTCTCTCTCTCTCTCTCTCTCTCTCTCTGTTGAGTTGACTTTGTGTTTGATATATCATTTTCTATATTGTTTAGATATTCAATTGAGTCATGTGACCATAGTGTTTAAATGAACTCCAGACGCAGCTGAACTTTGTTACCCTGGTGAAGGCAAGTGTTGCCGAAACGCATAGGTGCTGTTTTATAGAATAGCCATGTTATTAAAAGTAAAAAAAAAAATTCACTTACTTTTTGAGTGCCTTGGATTTATGATTTCATAAAAAAAAAACCCACACAATTTGCATATTTGAATAAAAAAATAAATAAAACAAAGCATAAAATTGCCAAGTGACATGATTATTAGGGGTGGGGAATTGGCTTAACAAATTATGGCTCAGCCCTTCTTTAATGAACAAACTATTCATTCATTTATTCATTTTCATTTCGGCTTAGTCCCTTTATTAATCTGGGGCCGCCACAGCGGAATGAACCGCCAACTTATCCAGCATATGTTCCATGCAGCGGATGCCCTTCCAGCTGCAACCCATCTCTGGGAAACATCCATACACACCCATTCACACTCATACACTACAGACAATTTAGCCTACCCAATTCACCTGTATGCGGTATGTCTTTGGACTTGTGGGGGAAACCGGAGCACCCGGAGGAAACCCACGCCAACATGGGGAGAACATGCAAACTTCACACAGAAACGCCAACTGACCCAGCCGAGGCTCGAACCAGCGACCTTCTTGCTGTGAGGCGAACGTGCTACCCACTGCGCCACTGTGAGGCCTGAACAAACTATGTTGCTGTTAATTTTTACTGAGCTAATTATAGCTCTGTCCATTTTTCTTTTTCATAAAAAATGTCAATATGCAGCAACTGGCTATAATATTCTTCATACTATAGTTTATAGTGTTGTTGTAGGAGATCTTCCATTTTCGGATTCAACATATTTCAGTCAGATTTATTGCATTCCCATTTCTTGCTGAAAAACCACATGGGCTTCACATAAGCCTCACATGTGAAATATGTGAGAAACAGATGAAACACATTAAACATGATTTTGGAACATTTTCATGTGAAACACTTGATACATATTTTTTTTTTCAGGAGAAACACACATGAAATGTGAAATTAGATTTTGGAACATTTTCGTTTGGGGAACAAAAGGGGATACCTGTGGAAAAGTTGTTCCAAATCAATGTTTCATATGGGCTTCACATGTGTTCCAAGTTTTTCAGGTGTGATGTTGTGATTTTGTGCACGTGTTTTTTCTGTATGGCATTGTATTGAATGTCATCTGTTTGATGAGCATATGCACATCAGTTCTTGGCCAGTGTTACATAAATCCAGTTACTATAAGTACAGGTCTTTATACAAAAAAGAAATTTAGATTTAGTTTAAAGTGATGTCATATCAGTTTGCTGTTCAATTTCTCTTGAAAGATGAACAGTGCATTTGAATATTACTTTTACACTTGAGAAAAATAAAAATTGTTAATTAAAAAATGGTTAAAATGTATAAATATAAATGCAAATGTAACGTACAAGTAAATGAGTAAAAACAATGTATGAAATGGTAGTTCTGGACATTGATTTTCATTGGTTCAAAGCTGTGTTCAAAGATAAGCAGATCTACGCATGTAAAGCCCAATTCACTCCACACAGACAAACACCAACAGACGGCATCAGACACCTCTTCTGGTTTGTCGGATCAGTGTGTTATCCCTGTTGCCGTCTGTGGGAGCTCATTTTTGCCCATTGAATATGCTGAATGCTCGTCGGGTCCTAAAATGTCTGAGAAGTGGCATGCTGTAATCTGATGATTATCCACGTTTGTCAAAGTCACTCTGCACTACTCTGGTCTTAAGAAACCATCATACACTAACTTGCCAAAAGATTTGGGACACCCCACCAAATCATCGAATAAAGATCTTCCAATTATTTAAAGAGCCACAGGTATATAGAATCCAGCACCTAGGCATGTAGACTGCTTATACAATCATTTATAAAAGAATGGGTCACTCAGTGAATTCAAGCATGGTATAATGATAGGTTGCCACCTGTGCAATGAGTCCATTTGTGAAATTTCCTCACTACTAAATATGCTTCTGTCAGTATCAGATATTCTTGTTGCAATTAATTGCTGAAGCTTTTATCATGGTATTGGGTATTATTAAGATGTTGACCTAAGCTGAAAAAAGTAAAAATAAGCCAAAAGTTAAATAATGTAATACTTTATTGTACATACTGAAAGTAAACGAATGTTTAAAACTAATTATTTATTTACAATTTACAACACAGTCTTAGTAAATGTTAATGCATTACAGCCATACCAGTTAACAAAGCAAGATCCACAAAGACATGGATGAGTGAGTCTGTTGTGGAGGAACTTGACTGGCCTGCACAGAGTCCTGATTTCAACCCAATTGAACACCTTTGGGATGAATTAGAGGAGAGACTGCATGCCTAGGCCTTCTTGTCCAACATCAGTACCTGACCTCACAAATGAGCTTCTAGAAAAATGGTCACATTTTGAGTTGAAGCTGTAGCTGCAAAGGGTGGGCCAACTCCATATTAAACCCTACAACTCAAGACTGGAACGTCATTAAAGTTTATGTGCATGTAAAGATGGATGTCACAACACTTAGTGTATATAGCGTATATAAAACAATATAGTGTATATTATGTTAAAAAGGGGAAATTGACTGTAAACCACAGTTTTTCTACTAGTACTAAACTTATATTGCATGTTAAATGCAAATTGTTTACTTCCAGAGATGGGGATAACGCATTACATTTTAAAGACGTTTAAAGACGTTACAAACAATGCAAAAAGTTGTAGCCCGTTACTTGCGTTTCCCACAAACTGCATTCTAGTGTTGAGAAAAGAGACAGTTGTGAAGATTTGAGCAGTGTCTGACCGGGATGTTTGTCAGAAGCACTGCAGGAGCGCAGGTGTCCCCCTGCAGACTGTGAGTGCGTATTGAGAGGGGAGACGGAGAACAATGGGATCGTTGCGGCGGCTACGCTGCTTCTCTGGGGCCTGTGCTGCGCTTGCTAATTGCGGCTCTGGATGTGTTCAGATCTCTTTGAAGTATGTCTGAAGAGGATGCATGAAAGACCGGCAATTACCACACATCATGTAATTGCTGTGAGACAGGCAGCCGTATGAGAGAACTCACTGAGAGCGGGAGAGTGTGTGTGTGTGTGTGTGTGTGTGTGAATTAATGGAGTAATACTTTACAATATCTGTGTAAGAAAACATCAAATCAAAGGGACTGAAAGCAGAGCACCAGAGCTGTTTGAGCTTGTTTGATGCGCAATTTGTAAGTTTTATAAAATGGCTGAACTAAAGATTAATTTTGGTTCCATAAAATTAAGCTCATTTACATTCAAAGCAGTTTTTCTTCTTCAGAAATTCACAATGTTTCACAAATTTAATTGATGATACTGATCAGAATGACTGTCTGTACCTTTATAGAATATTGAAGTGTTTATTATTAATCAATTATCTGTCTTTTTTATCTTACAGGTGTTTTCAGATTATGGCTATAAATACATTGTTATATTATATATACAGATTATTTATGGTCATAAATATATGATAAATTGCATTATGGGGGGCTAAACTTTATAGAAAAGTATACAACTATTAAAAATGTCAATAAAACTTTTTTTTTTCAAACTTTTAGGATCAAAAGTTGTTGGAGCAAATGTCAAGGTGCCATAATGTAATTCAAAAGCATGAATAAATGAAAAAACTAAACAAAACATAATTCATAAAAACAAAAACTGTAAAACTGCTCATTTATATTTATATTAAGAAATAATCAGTGTCTTCTTTCTGGTCTGGGTGTAACTCAATATTCAGGACATGCATTTAGGCAGATCTGGAAAGGTTTACACCATAAAGTGCACATTGGATATATAATTTATGTGGACACATCTGCTCTGTGCTTGTATGTGGATGTGCATGTGTTTTACAGAGAGTGAGCGGGAGAGGGAAGTCAGAGAGTGCCGTGTGGACGACTGCCAGACTCCTATGGAAGTGCTGGCATGAAGAGCCATGGTGTTTACCTGAAGGTCACACTGCATATCAGCAGTAGCCCAGAACACACCCCATCACAAACACACACTCAAAAACTACATACAGCATCAAGAATCATCTCAGAGCTATACAAACAGGATCAATAAAAGTGCAAAGAATTAAGAAGTGTTGATACATCATTATGTTGATACTTAATTATTTTTTAGTAAATACAGTACAAGACCAGATTTTACAGTGCAAATTAGCATACACGCAACCCTTAAAAAAAGTGCATAATTGCGAGTGATCTACGGACATTGCACAAAGTAAAGAACACAGGAGCAGAAGCTCATCACTTTCATAATGTCTAACGCAGCACATAAACAAGCGCAAATCAAGCCACAAACAAGCAGAGTCGATGATGATAAGATGTGTGTAATCTACTAACAACACAGTGCAAAATGGCTAACACTGCGTCCTACACTAAAAAAATATGTGTACATTTTCCGGATTTTGTGATTCATGTTTTTATTTTCCATTTTTTTATATTTCTAACTACTAAAATCTCAATAAAAGTCAATTTGTTAAACTGTAGAGTTGATTTTTCAACATCAAAAGTTGACTGAGCAGAAATCAAGGTCCCTTAACGCAATTCACAACCATAAATAAATGTAAAACATAAAATACGGTAACATGCAATAAAAGCTATCTTTTTTATGATAAAAAAAAGCTTATGTCTTAACCATCCATAAAGGTGACACACAAAGTTTATATTTCCGTGGCATTGTGAATGGAACAAAAGCAGCATAAACTACTAGACAAAGATAAAATGTGCTTTAATCAGTGTTAAATGTTACCAACGTGAGTTTGAATACTGTTTTACTTTTTTTTTTTTTTTTACGACACTTATTACTATTCTGCCAGCACATACTTTATCTCCTGAGATCTTAAAAATAAAATAACTATCAAACATATAGTTTAAACATGCAGGTTAGAACTATGAACTCAGTATGTGCTTTTAATAATACTAATCAGGTTAAATATTTATTCATTAGTTTATAAACCTGTCCATTTTGTTGGAAGTGCAGTGCAGTATCCTACGTTTCTGAATATCTGGTATTTAAATATTTCTGTTGTGGTGTGGACAATCGAATTGCATGTCACTAGAAATGTGACATGATTTAAAACTTGCTTTTTTGGCTGTCGACTTTATGACATATCTCAACGGTCTGCCAGGAGCAGGTTTTCTAACGTTTTTACAATTTTTAGGAGACTTCAGAACGTAAGCTTTAGAAAAGCTTAAGAAACAATAAGCTTTAGAAAAGTTCCCATGAAATAAAATAGTTTTTTAGATATTAGTACCAATATGTTTGTCTTAAGGATATTTATAAGCTAGTGTGCTCCAAAAGAGCTACACAAGTGTGCTCCAAAACAATTACACAATTCACATTAAAAAGAGCGTAGCATGGTGATTCAATGATATTCATCAGACATTCAAATACACATAAGCACTAGCAAAACATAACAATTATGGTTTGTAAAATATAAGCTGATGTCTATGGAGATGGCAATAATAATAATACATTTTTAATATAATTATACGACGTGCTTTATTCATGTAAGAAACACACTGTCTATGTTACTATAACTATCTCTCCTGCAGATTAAAATGGTGGCGCCCATCAATTATAGATCAAATAATATTATCATTTTTAAGCCATTGAAATGATGAAATAAATATGTCCTTACACATATGTGAGATTCGGAATATCGGATATTTCACAATGTAATTAGGACATTTGTCAATATTTGCAGAAAACGGTCTGGGCCTGCAGTGTGTCATGTGATAAACTTGATGCGTCGCCATGGAAACTTCAAAGTGATGTGTTCTAAATAATGGTCACATTAAAAAAAACTCAAGCAGGGGGGTCAGCAATAGTATTTAGAACGTAAAACATGATATGTCCCACCCTGTTTTCATGTTTCAGTTCAATTTACGTCACACATCAAACAAAAAAGCACACTTCAAAGCACTTCATGGGACCTTTGAGTGACAGATTTATAATTTAAAATTCTGGCTGTTATTTGGCAGTTAAATTCTAAATTCTGCACAATATTAATGCCATATGAGGGACTGTATTCCCAGGGGCACAGAAACAAAAATCTCACATGTGGAACTTTCCTGCTCAAACGGTTAAAAAATGGTAAAAACACCACTAAACTCACTACTGCAATTAATAAATTGGTTGTTTGCCCATGACGCCATTGAAGTGTGCAGTTACCACTTTGTCAAAAGTAAGTTAGTATAACTTACAAATGCTATGTTAAACACTTTACAGTTACATCAAATACTGGCAAACCTAAATCATTTTTTTAATAACTCCCATGCATTTCATTGTGCTGCACTGACTTCTCCATCTTGTTTTGTGATAATCCATGCCTTTAGTGTTGTTTCAGCTGACCTTTAAGAGTGGTTAACCTAATAAAGTGAACAACCATAACGTTAACATTGAGAGGCGCAGCAGTGCTGAATGTTTGTTGCACTCGCATTGGCAAAAACCAAACCAAACATTTTTGACCCATTAAACAAAACAAATGTATGCATCCATACTTTTGTAAGCTTCCTACTGTTTTTGAGTAGAAGGATGTCTGGAGGACAAGGGAGTTGCTTATACAGTATCTACTGACTTGATGGCAGGCAATTATTTCAGTTCAGCAGAAAATAGCTCTTCTTCATAATATAATGATCATGTCCAAAATATGTTTTTTCCTCTTTATGTCTTTATATTGAAATAATATCAAAACCGCTACATAATGGACTTTATCTGAATATTGTGCATCATTATCACGTGATTTCAAAAAAAGCTATTGCAATGCATCATTTACATACAATTTAAATCACTAATTTTGTTGAATGGAAAGCTCCATTTTGATCTTATTAGGGAAGGTTGTGAATATTAATGAGCTCTCTATATGGCTTCAGCTCCCATTCTCTGAAATACACATGTGCAAAATAATCATATTTCAGTTGGCAAAAAATATTTGAACAAATTAAGTAGATGCCTTCTCAAACTAATCATTTCAACTGAACTGGAGAAGAGGTTCACATTAGGATCCAGTGAGCTATTTGTCCATAACTGCTCCTGAGAAATGTGCTGTGGATGAATTATGGACTAAATTATAGTTATACCCAACAAAAGGGGCTGACAAAGATGTAGAGATATTTTGAAGTTTATTGCTGTCCTTTAACTCTAGAAAAATCACAGAAGAACTGAGTGATATGACTAGGTTCATTCCGCTGTGGTGACCCCTGATGAATAAAGGGACTAAGCAGAAGGAAAATGAATGAATGAATGAACTTTAAACTAACAAATATACATTTAAACAGACCTTATGACTCTTTCGGTGGCGCTTAATATATTTTTTTATATTTGTATCCATCTTTCTCAAATTTTGCATTTTGGCGCACTATGATGCTGTTGCAATGATTGAGCCCAAAGTTAATGCCTGTCCAATATTCAAAATAGCAGTCCTACATGCACAGGACTCTGTTTAAAATATGTTAAACTGGGAAAATTTGGCAAAATATAATAGTTGTAATCTCACTGGTAAAGGTTGAAGCCCCCCAGGTTTCAAAGCCTGTTGAAGGGAAGCCTGACATTATTAGCCTAAAAAGCATGCTCTAGTGCACAGGGAAGGAGACTAAAAAGTGATTGTTTAAGGGAATGAGACTATGCGATTGGCTAAGTCATGCTACATGTGACCAAGTTAGCATTACATGTTTTCAAATAGTAAAATACAGACATTTTTATCCCCCCATGGTAAGAAAATCTCTGCAGGTGCACAGTCCTGCTCGCAGAGATCTACTTTCCTGCAAAGTTCAACTCCAACCATAATCATACACACCTGAACCGGCTAATTAACATCTTCAGGTTGATAATTACAGACAAGCATTGGAGAAGGTCTGAAAGTGAAAATAGCTCTGGGCACTCCTCATGGTAAGAAAAAAGCAACTGCATATTTTTCAGTTTTGAGTTTCTAAACACTAAGAAATTATTATAAAATTAAACCATGTTAGGCCAATACATTTTCTCCAAATGTTCTAAGAAGTCAAACACAGTTGTCTGAACAAAGAATTGTAAATTGAACAATACTGCTATAAAAAACACCATAAAACCTATATAATACAACGTGATTAATACATTTTTTATTTTGCTAAAAGTCTTTAAAAGGATTCACTCAAAAATGTTTATCACAAAATCTTGTCATCATTTACACTCCCTTCACTTGTTCAAAACCTATTTAAGTTTTTTTTTCTTCTGCTAAAAACAAACTAAAAGATATTTGGGAAAATGCTTGTTGCTGGGACCCATTGACTTCCATGGGGTTTTTTCCTACTATGGATGTTGATGGGTCTTAGCATACTTCAAAGTATCTTCATGTTTAAAACCACATGAGGAAGAGTAAACGGTCAAGTAATTTTTATTTTTGGGACAACTATCCTTTTAAATACAACTTCTCTGCTGGATTGGTGTTTTACTTAATAAACTGTAGGGGAAGCTTGTTTTAATAAGTATTGATCTTTTTTTTGGTGATTATTCACATTGTAGTTTATTTTCAATTATTATTCATCTCTAAAATGTTTTTAATTTTATTATTATTTTTTAAAAATATGATTGGCTTTTAACAGGATTTGAACATTTGAAATCTGCAATTAATGGTAGTTTCAAAGGACGAACGTGTGAAATGTTAGAGTTACTTGCTGATTTTCCTTGATGGCCTGAAAATGTTTAGCTACTCTAGAGATAATGCTTTGATTTGAGTCGAATAAACAAAAAATAACCTTGAGGCAAACTCCACATTTGCAGTTATGCCAGGTATGCAGTCGTACTGCGTCTGTCAGAATTTAAGCACAGAGGAGAACTTAAAGGAAAGACAAACCGCATGTAACCTTAAAAAAAGTTCAATGATGCAAAAAAAAGTAAACAGTGTGCCATTGAACCTTACATGTTGGATTTCTATTTTCCAAGGTATGATTTGGATTTATATTTCTATTAATTGCATATAGATGGCAGGTGGTCATATAGCAAAGCATTTCCAATAGAAAAGTATGTGATCTCTTTAATATCTAATTTATTTATTTATTCATTATTTGCTATGGAGAGTTTTTGCCTAAATCTAGTAAAAGTCAAATTAACTAATACTACAGTCTTTCTACACATTCACTGTATGGCATTAATTGCATGTTGTTGCTGTTTTCAGGCTTTTTATTGGGAAATCTGATTGAATGTTATCATAAAAATAATAATAATAATTAACTGATAAATAACTATAGAATTGCGTTTTGCACTGAAGTTTTCCACACAAGGCCAAAGGAATCAATCTGATCCTGTTTGTGATGCGTGCAAGATCTCAGAACGCCATTGGTCAGAGCTCAGCGTTCGGGCCATGATGTTAGTCAGCTCAGTCGGGATTGTGTAGTAACAGATTAGTACAGCCATTGGTGCAGGAAAGTGCGTGTTAGGACATATGATGTAATTGTGTGTCTTCTAACCCTACATGAGGATATAGTCCTATTTGGTTTGCTGTCAGAGGGAATTGTGACATGTGGTATTGTGACATCATGTTAGTACATTATTTTTATGTATTTATAAATGACGATTGTGCTATAAATAATGAATGTAGTACATTCATTGTATTGAAATCATATGAAAGCTAAACAGCCTACTGTATGGGTACAGTATGTGAAATAGAAATTTCTAAGGCCTATAAATTATCATCATGATCCAAACATTGCTGAAAAACCTGTTGTAGACAATCCTCTGCATAACTTCTGTTGTTTGATTGATAGTTAATATTTTTAGCATGTAAAAAAATTCTTTGGTATGTTTGTGAAAATGTCTCTCCCTCTGGGTTGTGGTACGTGTGGTACGTGTCTTTTTAAAAAAAGGAAACTTAACCTATTTTCTTTTCATTAAAACCAATTAAAGCTATAAAATTAGTATTATCTTTAATCACAGCGGTTCTATACATATCCATATCATAAAAAAATTAATAAACACACTTGAGACTTTTCCCCCTTGACTTTGAGTTCTATAATCTGCCATAAAAGCCTGATGCATTAAATATACTACTTAGAAAAAAATATTTAATTAGGTAAATTAAGCTACTTTACCTAATTACTACCTAAATAACTAGTAGTAAGCAGTAAATTAGGAGTTTATTGAGGCGCAAGTCATAGTTCATGGTTATTAATAGCAAAAATTATACCATAAAGTGTTACAGTACATTGTTCCAAATATTTGTAATCATTAATCTTTTTTTCAAATTTTAGTCATAAACAAGGCGACACGGTGGCGCAGTGTGTAGCGATGTCGCCTCACAGCAAGAAGGTCGCTGGTTCGCGCCTCGGCTGGGTCAGTTGGCATTTCTGTGTGGAGTTTGCATGTTCTCCCTGTGTTCACATGGGTTTCCTCCGGGAAACCAAGTCCCACAAGTCCAAAGACATGCGCTATAGGTGAATTGGGTAAGCTAAATTGTCCGTAGTGTATGAGTGTGAATGAGTGTTTTTGGTTGTTTCCCAGTGATGGGTTGCAGCTGGAAGGGCATCCGCTGCATAAAACATATGCTGGATAAGTTGGCGGTTCATTCCGCTGTGGTGACCCCAGATTAATAAAGGGACTAAGCCAAAAACAAACACTGTTGAGTGACACAGTGGTTAGCACTGTCACCTCACAGCAAGAACGCCGCTGGTTCTATCCCCGGCTGGGTTAGTTGGCGTTTCTGTGTGAAGTGTTTGCACGTTCTCCCTGTTTTTGCGTGGGTTTCCTCCCGGTGCTCCGGTTTCCCAGTACTGGGTTGCATCTGGAAGGGCATCCGCTGTGTAAAACATATGCTGGATAAGTTGGCGGTTCATTCCGCTGTGGCGACCCTTGATGAATAAAGGGACTAAGCCGAAGGGAAATGAATGAATGAACAAACCCTGTTAACAAGCCCATAAAATAATATTTGCTAACTTGCTATTTATTCAATTCAAAAGTTGTATTTTTGTCAAAAATGTTAATTTAGATGAATAAATGTTTCAACAAAAATTTTATAAAATAAAAGTATTCATAAAAGTATTTATAAATCTTGTTATCAATAAAGCATTACTAATATTTTTAAAGAATTTTTAATCCACAATAGCATATGCTGTGTTGCATTAAACCCAATAAAGCCTAGCATTTGCAGTAATAGTGAGCAAAAAAGTAAGCAAAACATTATTTGAGACAAAACAATAATAGAATTTGGTTAGGAACTATACTCTCATTCTAGCGTAATAATTAAGAAACTTTGCTGCCATACCATGTCTGCGGCATGCACAATGATATTATGCAGTGCTGTGCTGTATTTTCAGGTGCCGCATAATATCATTGCGCCTGCTGTAGTCATGGCATGGCAGCAAAGTTCCTATTATTACATTGGAATGAGAGTTAATTCCTAGCCATTCATTCATTCATTTTCTTTTCGGCTTAGTCCCTTTATTAATCTGGGGTCGCCACAGCGGAATGAACCGCCAACCCATCCAGCATATGTTTTACGCAGCGGATGCCCTTCCAGCTGCAACCCATCACTGGGAAACATCCACACACACTCATTCACACACATACACTACGGACAATTTAGCCTACCCAATTCACCTGTACCACATGTCTTTGGACTTGTGGGGGAAACCGGAGCACCTGGAGGAAACCCATGCAAACACGAGGAGAACATGCAAACTCCACACAGAAATACCAACTGACCCAGCCGAGGCTCAAACTAGCGACCTTCTTGCTGTGAGGCGATCATGCTACCCACTGCACCACCGTGCAGCCCATTCCTAGTCATATTGACCTACATTTTTTTTATTGGTTTTAGTGCACTATGTAACTACAGAAGGATCAAGCTTTAAATAGAAAAATTATCAAAACTGTATTGCTAATGGTCTAATCCGATTCAATGATTTATGCTAAGCTAAGATAAAAGTGCTCTCGCCAGACCCGGAGATTGGCTGAATGGATCCAAAAATAGTAAAACTTCAATGTTTAACTCTAGGTCACTTGTAAAATGAGCATATTTAAAAAAAAAAAAAAAAAAAAGTTTTCCCTTAAGGACAGTCAGAGTAGTTAGACTGTAAAAAAAAAAACGTTTTAATATGTTTTTAAATGGTTTTAGTTTCAGTTCTTAACACTTCATTTATATGCATATATCTGTCTAGCCTAACCTCCCACATCTTGACCTCACATGGTGTTAAGATAACATGGATTTACACACACACACGGCCGCCATTCCTTCACACAGCAGCAATCAGTAATCAGAAACCTCTGGCCTGCTTTCCACAAACAGTAAAAAGGCAACTGCCAGAGAGAGCGAGAAAGAGAGAGAGAAAAAAGAGATTTCACCCAGCCAGTTTACTGGGGCACACAGCCAATACTGAGAAAGAGAGTGAAAAGGAGGGAGTGAAAGGGCAGGAAACTCCATACATAGCCAACAGGAAGATGAGACTTGGGGAAGGAAGTGCCTTGTATGGTCACAAAGGTTTCCTGGCTGGCCGCAAGAGACCACATTTCTTTAGCTGGTTGGTTCCCTAAGCCCGGATCACATGACACGCAGCGGGAGAGGACAGATTTGAGGGCCTGGGCCACAGCGTGTGTTTGTGTATGTGTGTGTGTGTGTGTGTGTGTGTGTGTGTGTGTGTGTGTGTTTTAAAGCCACTCCCTGCTCTCCTGCACTCCAGGCCTGTCGCTCTGTTACGCAGCTCGTGGTGACTGGGCTAAGCTAAGCTAATCCTTCCAGCTCAGACTGTGGTTATGTATGCTTAAAAAAAACAAAAAAACACTCAGGCTTAGAGAGTAATCAAACCACACATTCCTTGTAGTCTTCTACGTGTTGTAAATGGCAGAACAAAAACTGTTCAAACTTGTTTCAGTAAATGAGGAAAGAGCAAGAAAAGAGCAAATTCCTGTGCCAGGAGTGTGTTTGGTCAGAATTTCGGTCATATTTTACAATAATAAAGTACTAATAGTTTCGATAGTACTAATAATGCATAGAGTTAATGTTAGTTTATTTTATTTACTAACATGATCTAAGAATAAACAATACTTGTACAGCCTTTATTAATCATAGTTCAGTATTTACTAATGCATTATTAAAATCCAAAGCTAAGTTTGATAACATTAATGCACTGTGAGTTAACAATAACTGACAATGAGCAACATTATTTTCATTAACTAACATTAACACAGATGTATTCATTGTTTGTTCGTGTTAGTAAATTGATTAACAAATGGACCCTATTGTAAATTGTTCCCATCATTTCTGTTGGAAAATTAATTTGTCTTGTTTTATTGAATAATATTTTAAACAGGTAAACGGTCATTGGTCAAATATGAGGATCAGCAGAAGATTCAGGTTATTTTCACACTTGTTTGGGTCGTTTGATCCAAACCCAGTTCAGTTCAACACTGAATACAATGTAAAGTAGGACACTTAGGCATGATGAGGATAATTAAGCTTGATCTGTCATTATGGGTATTTTCTTTCTTGCTTCAAATCATTATAATGAAGTGTCTCATTTTCCATAGTCTTCCTTTTAATTTATAATAAAAAATCTGCACAAATTTGCACTTGTGTTTGTTTGTTTATTACATATAATTTGCAATACTGCAAAAAAGAAAACAAATCAGAGAAACAAGAGATATTTTAAAAAGGTAAATGGGTTCATGCAAGAAAGTAAGTAGTAAAATATATTAAAATTGTAATGTAAAATATATTAAAAAGAATAAAAATATATACATTTTGTCCAAACAGGAATTCTGTCCTAATTACATTTTAAAGTGCAGTTTATAATTAAAGTATTCAATTGAAATGTAATTAATATTTTTTTCATAACATATATTGTTTTTAATCAGTTTAACATTAAAATGCATGGATGAAAAAGCAAGATGCACGTAAAGCATTAGAATCGGGCTATCAACAGGCAGAAAGGGCTTTTGAAAAATTAATTCATGTACAAAAACAAATATGGCACAATCTCAAATATTGTTTTAGTCATTCTGAAATACTGAAATATCTCAAAATTATTTGGGTAAAACCTCTCAAAACCTCTCTTTTTGCTTCCAAAGTCATCTTACTTCACAACACATGACCAAACTAATCCATAATAATATAATATTTATAGAAATCTTGAAATTAAATAATGCTATCACTCAAATTAATTGTTGATAGTGTATTATTATTATTATTATTATTATTATTATGTGCCTCACAGTGGCGCAGTGGGTAGCACGTTCGCCTCACAGCAAGAAGGTCGCTGATCGCTGGTTCGAGCCTCGGCTGGGTCAGTTGGCGTTTCTGTGTGGAGTTTGCATGTTCTCCCTGTGTTGGCGTGGGTTTCCTCCGGGTGCTCCGGTTTCCCCCACAAGTCCAAAGACATGCGGTATAGGTGAATTGGGTAAGCTAAATTGTCCGTAGTGTATGAGTGTGAATGGGTGTGTATGGATGTTTCCCAGAGATGGGTTGCAGCTGGAAGGGCATTCGCTGCGTAAAACATATGCTGGATAAGTTGGCGGTTCATTCCGCTGTGGTGACCCCTGATTAATAAAGGGACTAAGCCGAAATGAAAATGAATGAATGAATATTATTATTATTATTATTATTATTATTATCATCATCATTATTTGTGGATGAATCACAACACTGCACTACACTTACAGTAAACTACCACATTACACTTAAAAAGGATACTGAAATGCTAACACATTTTTACCTTAGCACATAGTACAACAATTAATTAAACATATGTAACAAATTTTTTATACCATAATATAGTGTAGTACTTAATTAAACTGTTAGTAATTTTATAGTTGCTGTGGTAATTTAATGTAAACAAATGACACAATACTATAGTTTTCTACAACTTTAGGGTAAATTATACTACAATACACCAGTAAAACCTAAAGTATACTACTATTACTACTTCAATTACAGTTTATCAGTTCACTATAAATAATACTACAGTATGATGTAGCATTCATTAATAAAGTATTGTAAAAACTATAATATATACAGTATTATACCCTTTATATAGTTAAAAAAAACACCATACTAAGTACTAAGCCATTTTTCCATGTGAAATGTACTGTATTGTTTGCTAAATATATATTATATTACATGTTAATTTATTTTCTAGTTGTAAAATCCTCAGAAAACCAAGTCCTTGGACAGCTCAGACTGCACAGGCTTCTGGTTCTCGTTCAGGATTTCGACATGAGGCTGTTTTACCTTATCAGCTCATGTGCAGGGCAGCATCTGACCTTTTAGACTGCATTGAGAACAGAATAGTCGATTCTCTAGCCTTTGTGCTGGTGAACGCTCGAGAGAGAGAATCTGAGAAAGAGAAAGGGAGGACATGAAACAGAATCACAGAGATTTGAGTGTTTAAGCTCTGTCGATGTATCGACAGCGAGTGCTATGAGATGACTGACATGTTGATGAGCAGAAACCGATTCGCACTCATTAATTTATCATCAGCTGCTGCCGTCTGAAAGGATTCAGTGTAACCGCCTGTTTATTTCAGTGCTTCACAAATCATCATTGATTCAGAAAATGAAAAGCGATATTTTGTCAGCAGTGGATTCGCGCTATTAAGGAATTCATGTTAGTGTTTGTTTAAACAGGCAGATGTTGGGGCACAAAATGTTCTCGGTGGTTGTAAGGCTGTTTTTTTGTTCTTTCTTAGATTCTAAGTGGTTTTAGCATGTGGTTACTAGGTTGTACTTTGTGATTTCCAGGGTTGGCATCAGTGCTGGATAAGTAATTAATCACTAATTACGATTACATCATTGAAATTGTATTTAAATTACTGTTTTAATTGCTATGTCTGAAAATCAACACAATTACTCAATATGTAATTTATTTACTTGACTCTACACTACTTAAAATCACTATAAATTCACGCACAGAGACAATTATGATTACACTCTTTGAATTCTTTACATTTGAGCCAAACATGGCCATTTGTTGTTGTTAAAAATGTAACACTTAAAGAATAATTAACGTTACATGCATTTAAAACATTTCAAAGCAATGACTATTTTATACATACCATATATAGACAGATTTGAATACATTGTTTTTGTTAATCATCTTGATAAACTTAACCCCCTTTAGCTGAAAAACAGAATTACTCTGCAGAATACATTTGTGTATTGTTACTCTGCTTCTGTGAACTGATTTATACAGAACTGTTTATTACCGTGTTTAAGGCAAGTACATTATAAGTAACAGTAATTAAAATACCTAAAAATTTAAAATAATCATTTTCGCTATATTGTTGTTAGGGTGTTCTTGGCGCTTTCTAGGATGTTGCTTTGTAGTTGTTAGGCTGATCTTGGTGGTTGCTACATGTTTCTAAGGTAGTTGATAGGATGATCATGTGTGGTTAAAGGGTTTTGAGTGTTGTTTAGGAAGTTATGTGGTGATCTTGAATGTTGCTGCTGAGTTTTATGCTTATTGGTAGGGTGTTGACAAATGATGCCTAATCCATGTGGTTGTTAGGTTGTTCTTTGTGGTTGCTAGGTTTTTCCTAAAGTGTTCTGTCTGTTTTTAGCAGTGTTTTGTTTTTGTTCGATTTTTCTTGATGGTTGCTAACATAAACAGCGATACATATCACAGTAAGCAAAGGCACAAACACTGTTGTTTTTAAAAGCAGTCTGTATTGTTGTTAGGATGTTCTTGGTGGTTGCTAGGGTGTTGCTATGTAGGTGTTAGGCTAATTTTGGTGCTTGCAACATGTTTCTAAGGTAGTTGCTAGGATGATGATGAGTGGTTAAAGGGTTTTGAGTGTTTTAGCAAGTTGCTATTCAGTTGTCAAGGTGTTTTAATTCTTGCTACAGTGTTTCTAGCTTATTGGCAGGTTGTTGACAAATTATGAGTATTCCATATGGTTGTTAGGGTGTTGTTTGTGGTTGCTAGGTTGTTAGAAAAGTGTCCTGTCTGTTTTTAGCACAGTGCTATGTTTTTGTTAGATTCTTGATGGTTGCTAAGAGTTTTGTGATGTAGTTTACAGCATGTTGTTAGGGTGCTGCTATGTGGTTGTTAGGTTGTTCTTGGTGGTTTCTAGGTGCTCCTAAGTGCTGTTACTAATTGGTTTCTGTAATGTTCTGATAATTTCTTAAGCAGTTTAGCTTTTCTTTTAGTGTTTTTGCGAGCAGTATTCAGTTGGTTGATACAGTATGTGTTTTCTAAGTTGCCCCAGTTGGTTTGTGCACACATTGCATATTATAAATCAGAAGAGCTTTTGTTGCTGTTGTTTGGTTTTAATTTCAAAGAAAGTTTAGAAGCTACATAATTCCTGAGATAATTTACATAAAATATGTAGATAAACAATGCAAGCAGTTGTTTGCTCAATAATAAAAAAAATATTGCTTTTTAACACTTAAAGTGGCTCGGAGGCATACCGGGACAGAGAAAGAGAGAGTTGTGTGTGCGTTATTCATAAATCTTCTCTGCATGTGACATGAGTAAGTCCATGCACCTGCTCTAGCTGTATCTAGCAAAGTAAGATGATGGATGGATGGATGTGTGAGTGCATTTGTTTACAAAGCAAGGGATGGGCTGCAGACATGGGGGTAATGAAGCAGACATCTGTATTCTGTAAATTCATAACATACGTTTAGACTCAACTACACACCTGCATTGTGTGAATTCAAAGAGCAAGTTCTCAGACAAATGCAGGTCATGGGCAATATAACATAAACAGTGAGCAATATATTAATGTCACAGACCTCGTAAGCAAGGCCACCTTTCACCTTCAGTGCCTCCAGGAATGTTGTCATACCTGAAAATCGTTGTTGCACCACGTTGTTGCAATGAATGAGAGTTCATTTTCCAGTTTAACAGTTCAATTTCCAGAGATTTCCACCAAATAGGATGATCTTTACTCTTAAAATAGAGGCTATAAAAGGTATTATTTTGTATTGATGCCATAATCAGTAAATGTTCTTTATTGGCTCTTTAAAGGCATGATTTATTTAACTGATTTGTTTTTATTTATTTTTTTTTACAATTTGTAATAATTAAAAGAATCCACACAATAAGAGGAAAAGGGTTCATTTATAACTGCTTTTCTTTGGGGAGTCAAATAGGGTTTTCTATGGCATCATTTTTAATTTTATTTGTCATTTAAGAGTGTATACTTACAGGGAACTTTTTAATTCAGACTGAAAAGAGAGCAGTTTTCTGTGGACAGGAATTATTTCTCTCAGCAGAATGAAGATTTTAATAATATAGAGTTCAACACTAGCTTAAATTCTACTAATCAGAGATCAGCAGCATGCCAAAAGTCAAGCAAAAAGAGATCTTCATTGTAATTTGCCCATTCCCATAAATGCAAATTATTCATTCATTTTCTTTTCGGCTTAGTCCCTTTATTAATCTGGGGTCGCCACAGCGGAATGAACCGCCAACTTATCCAGTATATGTTTTACACAGTGGATGCCCTTCCAGCTGCAACCCATCACTGGGAAACATCCATGCACACTCATACACTACGGACAATTTAGCTTACCCAATTCACCTATAGCACATGTCTTTGGACTTGTGGGGGAAACCTAAGCACCCGGAGGAAACCCACGCGAACACGGGGAGAACATGCAAACTCCACACAGAAACGCCAACTGACCCAGCCGAGGCTCGAACCAGCAACCTTCTTGCTATGAGGTGATTGTGCTACCCACTGCGCCACTGCGTCACCTAAATGCAAATTACTCTCAAAATAAACATTTTGTAATATATTTGTACAGTATAATATATTGGAATGTTTGTATATATGTATTAATTCAGTAAACAAGAAAATATTGTTTCTGTCAAAAAACTACAGTATTTTGATTAGTTTTATATTTCTTTTTCTTCTTTGTTTTATATTAGTTCTTATTTTTTGTATCTTTGTCATTTCGTCCAAACTGCATATACTTATTTGCTTCAAATAAAAGTTTGTAATATTTAGATTCTCTTCTGGTTGCTTTGGACTTTTAAAAATCCATATGTGAAAACATTTCCAGAACCAGTGCCACTGAACAAGTGGGATGGCATTATTTCACTATATAAATCAAATTTGTTGACTATATACAACTATGTATGACTTATAAAATGATATATATAATCTTTTGTTTTTTTCTCAATTCAAACATTCATTGTTAAAGTTTCTTTATATGTGACCCTGGACCACAAAACAGTTCAAAGTAATGAATTTAAATACAAGCTGAACAAATAAGCTTTTCATTGTTGTATAGTTTGTTAGGATAGAACAATATTTGGTTGTGAAACTATTATTCGATAATCTGACGGTTTAAAAACTCTAAATACTGAGAAAATCAAATTGCATATTACTAGTAATGAAAAATATATTTATATTTACAGTAGAGACTTTACAAAAAAAAACAAAAATCATGGAACATGATTTTTACTTAATATTCTAATGATTTTTGACATAAAAGAAAAATCTGTAATTCTGACTCAAAGAATAGATTTTAGGCATTGCCAAAAATATTTGTGTGCAACATAATACTGCTTTGTGGTCCAGGGTAACATATAGCTACAACTAACTAGAAGCCAATAAAGCTATATATATATATATATATTTATTTTTTTTTTTTTTAATGTCTCAAAGAATAGATAACATGCCCAGTTTACCAAAACTATGCCAACATATCTCATGAGACCATATTTTCTCTGGGTTTTGCATTCATCACATTAGGTTATATATGTATATGTTGTTCTTGGATACAAGCAGTTTCTGAGTGGCACTTGTCCCATTAATTGGCTTACTAAAGCTTTCCAAATTTCAGAATGTACCGTTTCTGACTCTGACGTGCTGATTCAATGCTGCTGCAATGTTTGAGGCTGTATTGTTGCAGTTTTCTGTGACCTGTCCATCTGTCTCTGTCACTGAGCTGTGGCCTGTGCTGTCGTTATGTTGAGACTGGTCGACTTGACTCATTAGACATTTTTACACCGGCAGTTTGGTTTCTTTGGAAATCTGTTGGCTGCTTAAAATGAAAATGTATTGAACACTACTAAAGGGTTCTAAAGGGTTCTAAAGGTTACTAAAGGGTTCATTCATTAATTTTCCTTCGGCTTAGTCCCTTATTTATCAGGGGTCGCCACAGCGAAATGAACAGCCAACTATTCTAGCAAATGTTTTATGCAGCGGATGCCTCTCCAGCCACAACCCAGTACTGGGAAAGTTACTAAAGTGTTTCTAAGTACTTTTGTTTTATTTAGCAATTGCTATGTAGTTTTCAATGTGTTCTGAGCAGTTTTATCATGTTGCTATGTGGTTATCAGGGTGTTTATGGTTGTTGCTTGGGTACTAATATGTAGAATTATGATGTCCTGAGTGGGTTTAGCACATTTGTATGTATTTGTCAGGGTGCCCTTGGTGTTTGTTATGGTGTTGCTATGTTCTGAGTGAGTCTAACACAATTTGTATGTGTTTGTCATGGTGTCCTTGGTGGTTTCCAGAGTGTTGCTATGTTCTGAATGGGTTTAGCACATTTACATGTAGTTGTCAGGGTGTTCTGGGTGGTTACTAGGGTGTTGTTATGTGGTTGTTGGGTGTTTGCGTCTCAATTTGTATACTCATTCATTCATTCATTCATTCATTTTCTTTTCGGCTTAATCCCTTTATTAATCTGGGGTCGCCACAACGGAATGAACCGCTAACTTATCCAGCATATGTTTTATGCAGCGGATGCCCTTCCAGCTGCAACCCATCACTGGGAAACAATTTGTATACTATACTACCTAAATAGTATTCGAAAATAGATTTATGTCTCAAATCATATTATATTGAAATGAGTATTCCAAAGGTACCCGGATGGTCTGCTATTTACTCTAATGACCAACATTTCCCACAATACATTGCTTTTTGGATGTGAATTTGATTAGAACTACAGTACAAACATAGACAAAAAGTGTTAACAAACTGCAAACATAGTGGATGCACAAGACCGACAAAGGAAATTGGAAAACATGTTTGAATGATCCTTAATTAATATCTATCCTTCTGGAATATATTTATTTCACATTTTCCACGTTATATTTCATCTGCTACAACAATGTGAAATTTTTCTGTTTGAAAAACTCACATTAACCTTCTGCTGCGTCTCCAATATGGTAGAAATTAAATATGAAAGAAATGTGGATAATGTGACAAGGTAATTGACAGGGAATGTAACTAATCAATATCTTTATAATCAATAATGGTTCATTAATGAGGAATTAGTATGTCCCAAAGCTTAGATACTCTACTCTTACGCACTCAAAAGTATGTAATATTCTTCACCAAAAAGTGTA
>CAIGQW010055024.1:1530042-1555081 GCA_903798125.1 Danio choprae
GGCTGGGTCAGTTGGCATTTCTGTGTGGAGTTTGCATGTTCTCCCCGTGTTGGCGTGGGTTTCCTCCGGGTGCTCCGGTTTCCCCCACAAGTCCAAAGACATGCGTTATAGGTGAATTGGGTAGACTGAATTGTCCGTAGTGTATGTGTGTGAATGAGTGTGTGTGGATGTTTCCCAGTGATGGGTTGCAGCTGGAAGGGCATCCGCTGTGTAAAACATATGCTGGATAAGTTGGCGGTTCATTCCGCTGTGGCGACCCCAGATTAATAAAGGGACTAAGCCGAAATGAAAATGAATGAATATCACTTAAATGCTAAATAACAACTACAAATGAGGAAAGTATATACATTTCCTAAAACAAAACAAATCATCTTTATTTTATAGGTCATTGATAAAGATTAAGTAAACAGGAAAGCAATATAATTATGAGGCAAAAAATGAGTAATATAAAACTGTATAAAAGAGTTTCAATCTTAAACAGACACAATCTTAGTTTGTGAATATAAAAACATTCATTATTTAAAGAAAATATTAAATGTGAAATACAGTAATTTTTTGTAATGTTTTTCTAAAGACCCAATTTTGTAATAACAATGCTGTTTTGATCTCTTTGCTATTTTGTTAATATTAACTATTTTTCATATCAATTTGTGAATTGTAACTGTTTTTAATACCAATAATGGTGACTGATAAAGTAAATAAGAACTTATAAATAATAAATTAATAAATAAATGAAAAATAATGTTTAAAAATGCATGGTCAAGTGGTATTTAGATTTTAGTATTAGGACCACTGAACAAAGAATAATCCACATTTTCATTTCAGAAATCTCGTCACCTTACAAAAAACAACAAAATGTTTTGTAATAGAACTAGTCCTCTAAACCTATTAGTAATTTTACACACATTTCAAAACGCACAAACAGAATCAGTATCATAATACAGTGTAATGTATTAATAAGGTGGATGAAATGTGACAACAAAACTAATCCAACACTCTCCTCCCTCTCACTCAAGAAGCCAAATCGATTCTACACACAAGCTGTAGCCTCTTTTATAAATGTGATCTGAAAACTGTTGACATTAGGAAATCCATAGAAATGTGAGAGCATTTACCTGCTATTCAGTCAGGAACAAATCTTTCATTGGCCATTGCACAGCTCAGCAATCTATTGAAGCCGGTTGTGCACAGCTGATATTAGTATGTAATTTGTATTGCTCTAATTTCTGGGTGGTAAGAGACTACACATTTTCACAGCAGGTCGTCCAGCATCCCTGCCACAAGCCCACGCACCCTGGTGACATCAGCCTCCATAGAGAAGAGAGATTGGTTCCACCTCATCACAAGGATCCTAAAAATACCACAGCTTCTTTCACTGTATCAAAGACAACCGTTGAGGGGATACAGGAAAGTGAAGGGTGCCAGGCATCTGGACAGTAATGCTTTAGATTACTGGCCTGCAATTACATAGTAAGTAAAATACATTTACAGTGTACTTTTTTGTGGAATAATAGTTTACCTTTGCAGTGCGTACATGTACAGTAATTATTTGGGGACAATATGAAAGGACACAAATGGGTAACAAGCACTATCATTTACAGCTTGCAAATGTTACATTTATCCTGTAAGACACAAGGGAAAAAGTTTAATTTATAGACCACAAATGTTACATTTACCACGTAACTGCAAGAAAGAAAGGGTTAGCAAGCACCAATTTTATTTATAACCTGCAAACATTAAACTTACCCTGTAACTACAAGGATCAATGGGTATTAAGCATCACTTTAATTTACAGCCCACAAACATTTCATTTATCCTGTAACTACAAGAAATGAGGAAGAACAATTGTTACTTCAAAGGGGACCCAATATGCCCCTTTTCACAAGATGTAAAATAAATCTCTGATGTACCCACAGTGTGTATGTGAAGTTTTAACTCAAAACACCCCACAAATAATGTTTTATAACTCTTTGAAACTGCCCCTTTTAGGCTTTGATCCTAATTGTGCCGTTTTGTCGCTTTAAATTCAAATGAGATTGTGCTCCCTCTTTTTAAAAGAGGCCTACAAATGTTACAAATGCCTATGTTTCAGCATAGTGGCAGATTCAAAAAGAAGACCGTCCTATGCTATAGGGAGAGATCCTCACTAATAGGTGGGACTTTCCCTCTCTGTTGACATGTACAAAGGGAGAATGTCAGTCAAAGTGTTTTTGTAGATTGCTTTTATCAATTGTGATTATAAAAAATATAATAACTTTTTACCATATAGAAGCTATAGTTTACACCACACAAAATTCATATTCAAACTGTAACTACAAAAAACAAAGGGGTAACAAGCGGCACTTTAATTTACAGCCCCCAACAAGTGCCGCTTTCATTTACAATCTGTAAATGTAAAAGATTTACGTTGTAACTACAGAAAAAACAAGGAGATAACAAACTGCACTTTAATTTAGAGCCCACAAATGTTATATTTACAATATAACTACAAAATAAAACAAGGAGATAACACTTTAATTTATAGTCCATTCTGTTTATATTTATATTTTATATTTAGAATCAATGGGTATCAAGCACCACTTTAATTTACAGCCCATAAATGCCAAAAATTTATCCTGTGATCACTGTTTAATTGGGTTTTGTAACAAAAAGTTGAGAATGTGTGTCCGTTACACAAAATTAAAAATAGGCAACACAATTAGGAAAAGTAAAAACTTAAAAAGGGGTCAAAAACAGTTCTCTGTAATTACTGCTTAAATAAAAAGTTCTGTCATGAAACTCTATTTGTGCACACAGACTGATAGGTCACATCTAATCTTCTACTGTGTCATCGAATACACACTGTCACCTCAGCAGCCAATGAGCTTGCTCCTCAACATTCCAAATGCCTCAGTGTTGTTTGCATTTGCAGCGCATTTACTAAAACCCTGGGGGTTAAATGTATTTTATGTAAGCAGCAGCGTGTTATAATCTCAGACAGTATGTCTGTGAATATACTGGCAGTAGAAGTCTCGGTACTTGCTCTGCGACAATAATCAAGCAGCAGCAGCATAGCAGATCTATTCCACCAAGACCAAATACATTTACATTGCCATATACATATTCCTTCCCATATTAAAAATCTCAGAGAGAGATTTGACAGAAATTCAATTCAATTCAAGTTTATTTATATAGCGCTTTATACAATGTAGATTGTGTCAAAGCAGCTTAACATAGTTCTAGTAAAGTCCAGATTTTAGAGTTGAAGTTCAGTTTAGTTCAGTTCAGTGTGGTTTAAGTTTCACTGGTGAAAGTTTAAACACTGAAGAGCAAATCCACCGAAGCGCAGCTCCACAAGTCCCGATCCGAGCAAGCCAGTAGCAACAGTGGCGAGGGAAAAAAACTTCACCAATTGACGAAATGAAGGGGAAAAAAACCTCAAGAGAAACCAGGCTCTGTTGGGCACGACCATTATTCTTCTGGCCAAACTTCCTGTGTGGAGCTGCAGTCTAGGCGCCGGAGGCTGGAGAAGCTGGACGTCCATCGTGGAGAAGCTACAGGTGTGGGTAGGGCACCGGCGGGAGGTCAGGCTGGCCCACAGGATCATTGCGTGGACTCGTTTGTCACTGTGGCCTTTCAGGAATCAGTCTCATGCACTCCATTCCTCCATGACCACCACAACATCAGCTCAGGATACGTCCTGGTCCAGGAGACCTTGGGATCATCTCTTCACAGGTCTTGGATCGCATCAATGGTGCTGCATAGTCTGTGGGGACCTTGGGATGAATATCCCCAGGTGACAATACAAAATAAAGAAAATAATTAGCGTAGCTGCTGTTCATAGTGTATTTAAACCAGATGCAAAAATGAATTGTTATAGATGAAAATAGCAGTTATATAAACAAACATAGAAACAAACATGTAAAGCATATGAGAGTTTCTAACACAATGCCTGGTGCATTAAGACAGGAGGAGTGTGTTCTACAGGTGGTTGTCAAGCCAGCTCACCTGTGTGGAGCATACTCATGCATCATACTGTTATGCGATGCATTGAGTGTATGCTTTACCAAAAAGATAGGTCTTTAATCTAGTTTTAAACTGAGAGAGTGTGTCTGAGCCTCAGACATTATCAGGAAGGCTATTCCAGAGTTTAGGAGCCATAAATGAGAAGGCTCGACCTCCTTTACTCGACTTTGCTATTCTGGGTACTACCAGAAGCCCTGCGTTTTGAGATCTTAAAGAGCAGGTTGGATTGTAGCGAGACAGAAGGTTGGTTAGATAAACAGGAGCTAGATTATTTAAAGCTTTATAGGTAAGAAGCAATATTTGTAATCAATACGGAACTTAATAGGCAGCCAGTGTAAGGAGGATAAAATTGGGGTGATATGATCATATTTTCTAGACCTAGTAAAAACTCTGGCAGCTGCATTTTGTACTAGCTGAAGTTTATTAGTAGAGGATGCTGGGCAACCAGCGAACAGAGCATTACAGTAATTCAGCCTAGAAGTCATAAAAGCATGAACTAGCTTTTCTGCATCTGAGATGGATAGCATATTTCGTAACTTAGCGATATTTCTCAGATGAAAGAAGGCGGTTTTTGTGACATGGAAAATATGATTTTCTAAAGTTAAATTGCTGTCTAATATAACGCCCAGATCTTTTACAGTAGAGCTAATACTAACTTTGCATCCCTCTAACTGCAGATCGAGTTGTGAGATCCGCTGTGTACAGGATGTAGGCCCAATAAGTAATAATTCTGTATTGTCTGAATTTAAGAGAAGAAATTGTTGGTCATCCAGTCTTTAACATCTTTAATACACTCAGTTAGTTTAGACAGTTCAGACGTCTCATCAGGTTTTGTTGAAATATATAATTGGGTATCATCTGCATAGCAGTGAAAGCTGATCCTGTGTCTCTTCTAATAATGTGTCCTCTTCTAATAATGTCTCCCAGGGGTAGCATGTATATCGTAAACAGCAAAGGACCTAAAACTGATCCTTGAAGCACCCCATACTTTACTGGCCTGACTTGTGAAAGCTGTCTATTTATATTTACAAACTGGTAACGGTCAGTTAAGTATCACTTAAACCATTGTAAAGCCTGTCCCTGGACACCTGTAGAATTAAAGCAATCTATGAGGATATTGTGGTTGATAATGTCAAATGCAGCACTGAGATCAAGTAAAACTAATAACGAGATGCACCCTTGGTCAGCAGCTAAGAGTAAGTCATTGGTTATTTTCACTAATGCGGTTTCTGTACTGTGATGAGGCCTGAAACCTGACTGAAACACTTCAAAAACATTGTTGATCTGCAGAAAGGAGCATAATTGGGCAGCAACTACTTTTTCTAGTATTGTAGACATAAATGGAAGATTTGAAATAGGCATATAATTAGCTAAGTTGCTGGGGTCCAGTTGTGGTTTCTTAATAATAGGCTTAATAACAGCTAGCTTGAAAGGATTTGGAACATGGCCTAAAGATAAAGAAGAGTTAATACATTAAGAAGAGGTTCTCATACTACAGGTAGCAACTCTTTCAGTAATTTTCTTGGAATTGGGTCTAACATACATGTAGCTGGTTTAGAACCATTTACAAGTTTATCTAGCTCTTCCTGTTCTATAACTTTGAAGCACTGTAGATTATTTTGATTCAGTGGAATGTTGAATCTGAAGTATGAGGTGGTGCAGAAAGTTTAACATCTTCTATTTTGTGTAGAAATATATATTATTCTGTTTTGTTAAAGTGTAAATGCAAATGTAAATGTTTTTAACTTGTTTCCCCTCTGCGGGCTGTAAATTAAAGTGATATTTTTTTTAAAAGTGGTAAATTAAAGTGGCCCCTTGTTTCTTCAAACTTTTCATATTGTTCCCCCATACTTGTACTACAGGCTGCAAAATATACATGCTTTAAATTGTATTTATTTACCATATAAATTGCAGGCTGTAATTGCAAACACTTTCTCACATGATGGCTCTAATCCATTCTGTCGTTTTAATAGATATGATACACTTTAGTCAGTTTGTAGACCAGGCATTATGTGTATCCGTGACCTTGCAGCTATGTAAACACTGCGACGGTGCATTCACTTCGTATTCTGGTTTTCTTGTAGCCGTGCCTATTACAAAGACTGTCACCAAGCAGTATTTGAATTCCCAGTCTCGCATCCCTGCAAGGATGCCTGTGGCAACAGTGGCAGAGAAAACAACTATGTTGTGACACAACAACAACAGCAACACATTATAATCCCTAGATGTTCATGCAGATACAACATATGAGACTGATATACAGTCAGAAGAACAGTTATTTTGGCATAAGCCCAAGTGCTTACTTTTCTAAGTTTGTTTTGTTCTTATGTTTGTTTTGCCTTGGCTTCGCCTTTTGCTTAGCTTTCTATTATTTTAATTGCTTTTATTGTGCTGTATTCGTTTTGCATTATTTTGTTTTGTTTTGTGTTGCGTTGTGATGCTTTGCTTTATTTTTTGCTTTTTTAATTTAGTTTTTTTGGCCCTTGAAACAGAGTGTGAAGGGAAAGGGCTTCAAATTTACCCCAAAGAAATGGGACAGCACTACAGCACCCGCACACGTCATCATATGTCGTTACGAGCTCTTACTTCATATGAGATCGATGATCGCGACTGCTGTAGTTATTCCAGTTGCATTATTTTTTGGTATTTATCTTCAGGAAATCACCGAAGGCAACGATATCATGTTATCATAACGATATAATGTGGCAATAAGCTTGTAATTGTCCTGTGCATTTACACCATGGCCATATTCATCTATGCACAAGAAATCAACATAACATTGTAACAGACACTGCAAAAAGGTAATTCCAAGCCACTAGACTTTTCTGACAGGGTATTTGAGTTACAGATGTGAAAGTATGTTGTTGGACTACTTATACAGGAGTTCCTATTGCTATGTATTATAGATAGCGAAATGTATTGTTTTTTTAATATCGTTTTATTTTTAAAAAGCATGACCGTAAAACATGAACGCTGTTATGAACGTAATAAAACATATGCTTGTTTGATGTAAAAACTCTTAATAATAATAAAAAATATATATCTACATTTGTGCATCTCCTGACTCGCGTGTGCAGCCATGTTGCCATTGTAGATGGTGTATTCGGGGACATTTTTGTCCCGGAAAATCTTAATTTCAAGGGCTATCTTGCCCTTCCCCTTAGCCCTACGCCTTCAAGCCAAAGAGAATTGGGACACCCCTAGCCTTTCACGTAAATGGGCAAAACGAGGGGAAGGAGAAAGGCTAAGGGGTAGAATTGGGATTGGGCCTATATGACTAATATCTATATTTTGTTTAGTTTACTTTTGTTTTGCTTTTTGCTTTCTATTTTGTCTTTGTTTTTTTTGTTTTTGTTTAGCTCTGCTAACAAAATGTGTCTTGCTAGTCGTTTATGACATGTTTTACTACTGATTTTCATGTTTTGTTTGTTTTATTTTGTTTTTGCTTTTGCTTTGGAATTTGTTGTTTTGCTCTTGTTGCTTTGTGTTTGAGACTTTACAAAAGTATGTTGCTAATAGCGTACTATATGCATTACATTACTCATTTGTTATTTATACATTTAAATGAATATCTTCTTTCCATTTGACCATACAACATACAGTCTTTGCATAGCGTATGAGGTCGTTATTGATGGCTGCTTTACCGCACAGATGATAGAGATGTGTTTCATTACTTGGCAATGTATTTCTCATTTTGACATCCGCTTTCCTCATTTTGCATCCATTGATGAAGTGGTCATCATCCTTACTGGCATGTGCCATTAGTCAGTGGCTTTAGCATGAAGAAAGCCATTGTTCAGTTGCATAACTGAATGTTTCATTCATATCACTTATTGCATTATTTATCACAGCTAAAGTTCACACACATGATGGTGTTACCTAACAAGTGGCATGATGGATTTGTGATGGCACATAGCCACGGCTCGCTCTGTTGTCATGGTTAAATGTGCCATTAGAAACTCGTATGTCACATCCTAGCATTCATGTGTGATTGCATATCATTTTACTTCCATTACAGCTGTAAGCATGACTGTGATGACCTGATAAATCGATGAAACGAGTGGCTGATTTAAATGGCAGAATGTTGGTCATCTAGTGAGGGTTATTTTGGAGTGAAACACAGATGGACAGTTGGTTGTGGTGTGTATCTGTGTGCGTCAGGGCAGGTGTCAGTGTGATGGCGAGAGGCTGCTCGCACTGTAATTGACAGGTGGTGTGTGTTACGGCTGAAGTGAAGTGACATCACTGGCATGAACGCAGCAGGTGTAAATGACACAGGACATGCGGAAAAGTGCCGGAACATTCTGCCCAGAGCGCTCATATTATCCCAGACCAGCAGGACAAAACATAGTCAAGGAATGCATGGCTTTCGGCTTCAGATTATACAATGCAGGTGCATAGGGGAAAGATTTACTCATAATTAGGGCTGGGCAACATGAGAAAAAATCTCATATCACAAGATAAGTTATCTCATATCCTGATAACTATATAAAACAATTAAAGGTTTATATATTGATCACATGTAAAAAAATAAAAATCTTTTTTAAATTTTAAACTTAGCAATTTGTTTAGAAACTTTATCTAGAACTTCAGGGCAAATGTGTGATTAAAATGTATAATTATATAAAATAATGAAAATGATTACAGGTCCAACATAAAAAGTCAATAAAACATTTTGATTAAAATTTTACATGTAATCTTTGTACTTTAAAGATTACAACTTTCTCATGATGCTTTTATTGTAGTTTCTGTCTGCATTACCGTAAATATTGTGTATTTTGTGACACCACAACATAAACGATCATGATGTGAAATAATGAAACAATACATTTTTTTTTAATCCATATGATATATATCGTCATATTTCACAGGCCTACTCCAATCAACATACTTCCCTACTTTATTGATTGAATGAGAACAAACATGCACGCTCAGACATGCACTCTCAGGAACGTCTAACCCCCTGCCCCTATGTAAACTTAGGGATTTTTTTTACCCTCCATATTCATAAAATACTAATACTAATAGAAGTTTTTTAGTTTTATTTTTTTTTTAATTTTGTAGAAAAAAAAAGTATCTTTTTGTAAAATTTTATTTTTTTACTTACATACACTTACAGAATTCTTGGTCCCACTATATTAGGTGGCCTTAACTACTATGTACGTAACGTACAATGTACGTACAGTATTCATAATGTATTGCAGAACACTTCTGGTGCTCTTGAGGTGGCATATGGGTAGGGTTAGGGACATGTTTAGTGGTATGGGTGAGTTTAAGGGTGGGTTAAGGGGTAAGGCATGATCAACAGTGTAATTACAGAAATGAATTACAGATCTAATTACATGCAGGTATTTAATCAATCATAAGTACAATGACAAAGCATGTATTTACACAATAAGTACATTGTAACAAATGATTAATTTCAGTGTAAGTACATGTTAGTTTACTCCACACAATATAAACTGGAACTGAATCCTTATATACGGTATACTTACATTTATGTTGTAGAGTGCAACAAAAGATACACTTAGAAGAGTATCTACTTGGATAGTTTCCTTTCTTTAGATTTTACTTGTGAAAGAAAATATTCAATATGCAAGTTTCTTATTTTTCCATTCTCTTGATTCTCCAAGATCCCCATCTCCCGGATCTTAGCTGCGTCTCCAGCAGATGCACGATGTGTGTCCTGATGCTCCTCCTGTGCAGCAGATTGAATGATGTCACTGCTGGCTACTGCTCTTTCCCAGAGCATGTGATCGCAATCACAGATGCGATTTCACATCTGTACAGCTCAGTTCTCTGGTAATTTGACACATACTGGCCTTAGAGCAGATCACGTCCCATTCAATTTGCTTAATATGTGTAAACAATTAAAACGTTTACATTCATGTGTCTAGCATACAATTTCCTGCTAAAGAAGCTTACGATAAATTGCACAAGTGCTTGTTGAGGCACATGTTTTATGACTCTGCTTGTAAGGCGAATGATCTGTTCTGACAATGAGAAGCAGAATGAATTCTTGCAGAAATTGCAAGATAAGTATGCTTTCAGTTTGTAAGCTGAACTTATGACTTTTTTTTGTTGTTGTTGGTAAAACTTTATTTTAAGGTGTCCTAGTTACACGTTCCATGTACTTATTTCAAAAATTATAATCCATTATTCATAAGTACATGCAACTAAGTCTATACCTAACCATACAGTAAGTTACCATAAAGTAAATACACTGTAAAAAATGATGTGATCTATGAATCATGACAACGTATGTTTTTTAACAAATTAATCATGTTTTTTTTTTTTTTTTAGTTCTACAAGCGGTTTTAAGTTTGTTTTATGTTATTGAAGTTAAAATTACTTAAAAGGTTCATTTGAATCAACTTAAATATACAAAGCAACCATGTAATTTTTACAGTGTTTAACAACAATAAACTTGAAATACTAATTTGACGTTTTTGGATTTTTTATTTTATTTTATTTTGTTACTAGAAAATTTGTTTATTTCTAATAGTATCTGTCTGTCTGTCTGTCTGTCTGTCTGTCCGTCTGTCCGTCCGTCGTCTATCTGTCTATCTGTTTTGCTTTACCTTGCTTTGCTTTGTTTTTCTATGTCAAGAATTGGGAGTCAGATAGGGGCAGAGAGTAATAATCTTGAGTAATAATGTTCCTTCTGAAGTTGATGCCTGTTTTCCAAAACTACATTACAGCCCAAAACGTTGCCCTGTGTGGAGCACCTTTTATATAACAGATGGATAGCTTTACTTTTTAATACAAACCCTGCAGTAGGAAAATGACTTCTTGCTTTATATTAGTCATGGCCAGTGTGGACAGCTCGTAGTGAAACAGCTGTGACTGTTCACGTAACAGCACATGCTCCATTGGCAGATAGGAAGTGCATTATTGATGAGGCACTGAGCAGGTGTATATTTTTGGGCTAACTCAAGCGTTTTAGTGCTTTTAATGCAAACTGATGTTTTCAAATGATTGTAATGCAGTTTTGTGGTTGTAAAGACTCAGAGGTCTGTGTTTGTGGGAAAATATTAGGTGTGTCAGGGAAAAGGGACAACAAATATTTTATAAGTAGGAAAAGAATAAGAAGGAAATAATAATACTGAGACAGCTCTATAGATACACGAGAATGCATTTCATAAACTAGTAGATTAATCATATCTTGTTTTACTACATCCACTTTACCTTCATTTAATTTTTTTTACATTCACGTTTAACACTCCATGACATCCTGATCTCAACTCGAAACATAACCAGATTATGTTTTGTCAGAAAAGTGTCTAATTTCATTCTTATAAAAATGTATGACCCCAAGCCTTACTCTTAACCCAAACATAATTCGAAGATGAGCAAATTCTACTAAAATGTACAAATGAGATATTCATAATAATACAAATTAGACTCTGTATCAACAAGTTACAAATTGCAGGGAGATTACTGCAATGCAGACACTGCATTGATCCACTACAATCAACTTAACCAAACAAAAAAAGTCTTAAAGGGATAGTTCACCCAAAAATGTCATTATTTACTGACCTTTGAGTTTCTTTCTGTTGAACACAAAAGAAAATATTTTGAAGAATGCCAGAAAAAACAGCCATTGACTTCCATAGTATTTTCTTCATTCTGTCAACGTCAGTGGTTTCTGATTTTCAACATTCTTCAGAGTATCTTGTTTTGTATTCAAAAGAAGAAATAAATTCATAAAGCTTAACACACTTAAGTGTGACTAAATGGTAAAGACATTTTCATTGTTGGGCGAACCATTCTTTTAATTAGGAGATAGTTTGCTGTACATTGATATAATCGAAAGCAAGTACAACAAGAACCTAAAGTTCGTTGACGAACTTTGATGTTGACTTGAGAAAGCCAACGTGACTGCTTTAGGACTGGAAATGGCACTAGGCACTTGCTAAAATGTTTATGGCATTGCTAGGTGGTTGCTAAGCAGTTGCTAACCTAAACTGGGTTGCTAAATATCAATCCTCATGTACATGTTTAATCAAATCCTAATACTTAGTAAGCATTTCTAGCAAATGTTATTGCACTTAGATAATCATTAATAGCATGTAGCTAATCGTTATTAGCATTTGGCTAATCACTGTTACCATGCATAGTGCACAGGAAGTCCCATTTTGCTAGCATGAGTCAAACGAGTCAATACCCAGGTCCCTACGATGTTCTGATGTAGAGATATTGCTGTTTTTAAATGGTTGCTAGGTTGGCCTCTTTTTTTTTGCTATATGGACAATTGACAGCTTAGTAATGATACATCAAAGCTTTTTGCCAAGATGAGTGATATAAATCAACCCCGAAGTCTCCATGACAGTAAAAAACTGGACTTGGACATTATGTAGAAATGGCTTGCCATATTTTATTGAAAATATAATGCTTAATATGTGTGAAAGGGATACATGCAAAAATGGCTTGCCATATCAGTAAAAATATTGACTTTTCATAAAAATGGCATGCCATATTTTGAAAAACATAATGCTTAAAAATGATTTATTGGAAAACTATAAGTCTGATAAACCTGAAAAGATATAACAGCAAACTCTAATGCAGAACACAGCTTTTGGACAAATTTGGAGCTTGTAGCATTAAAGCCCTAGGAGGTAATAGAATCGGTCTAAGTCGGAATAATAATAATATGTTTAAGCAGAATAACAATATGTTGGCTTTCTCAAGCCAACATAAATATGTCATTTTTCAACGTGTTCCCAGAAAAAAAACTGGTCATTAAACCGGCAGAACATTTTGGTCAGTACAAAGATTATCAATTACAATCAGCTAAACAGATCGTACAACCAGTCACTGTGCAGTGTTGTGGCATCTTGGAAAAGTCATTGATTTTTAATATGCATGTTGACATGCATAACATGTTGACCGTTTTGAGATGGCTGATGTGTCGATAAATCTGAAGCAGTCTCAGCAGCAGCAGTCACTTCTGCCCAGCAGAATGCTTAAAGCACCCAGACGCCCTAGCAACTGTATCATGGCATCAGATTTTGCATGGCAAAGCATGCACTTAAATTTCCTTCAGACAATATAAAATCTAATTTAATCACCCATTCTTAAATGCTATACTCCTGGAAATGATTTCCATAAAATACCTAAAATAATCAGAAAACCTAATGAATTTAATAATACCGTTGTTACATAGAGGCGTGAGAGACAGTATAAAGGGTGAAAGCGTATTTCATCTGTGAAGAGGTGAGCAGATTTGAGAGTTGAAGTGCAAAGCTCCATGCCTCAACATCATCAATTCTCTCAATTCTCTCTCTCTCTCTCTCTCTCTCTCTCTCTCTCTCTCTCTCTCTCTCTCTCTCTCTCTCTCTCTCTCTCTCTCTCTCTCTCTCTCTCTCTCTCTCTCTCTCTCTCTCTCTCTCTCGCTCTCTCTCTCTCTCTCTCTCTCTCTCTCTCTCTCTCTCGCTCTGTCGCCAGCACATTAAAGTCAAGCCCTAATCACTGTGGGGACTTAGCCAATGATGTGCTTATCAAACGGCATATTTCAAAAAGGGATCTTAAAAGGCCTGAGGGCAAAGATGCAATAAGAAAGCATTTGTAGTTGGATGAAAGGGAGAAAACGACAGAGAGAAAGAGAACGAGAGAAGGGAAGAGTTGCATACGGACCTTGCATCAGAAATGGATAGAGCTTATTAGCATATGCCATTTAACTGGGCGCAAGGAAAGACAATGAGCACTAGCTCCTATCTTTCTTTTCTTTTTCCACACTTTTTTTTTGCCACGCTAAAAAAGGTCCAAAAAGAATAAGAGAACAAACACTTATTTTAACAGGCAGGGGCCTTGAAGTGGAGGCTCATGGGAGAATTGGAAAGGTGGCTTTATTGTGAGTCGACGAGTGGAGAAAAGAGCGATGCATCATCCTGCTTTCTCTCTCTCTCCATGGCTGTCATTCTTGCTTTCTCCCAAACTGAGCGAGGCCTCCGTGTCAGCCGCTTGACTTTGATATAAGCAAAAAGCAACTAAATCGCTACGAAAGCCAGCAAAGGGAAAACATTATTAACACATCCAGCGCTCTTGAAAGAGCTCCTTTCTGCTCGAAAGTTGGGTGCGAGGGGGCATATTGTCACAAAGTTGGCTTTAAACTTATTGTGGGACCTCGCATTTGAATTCCCGCTCCCCCGTGGAGACTTCAGATGCTGCTAGCGCTTGACTAGCGCAGCCCTGTGTGATGCCTGTTGAATATGAAACTCACACCGTTCTGAAATGACCACGGATGTGGGGATTGGGGTTTGTTATCACAGATGCTTCAGAGCAGATCGACGTGTGAGCTTTCTGGCTTTGAGTTAGCCTGTAGTGAAGAGAGGAGAGCCTATAGTGGACTGTGAAATGCTGTGCTCGGACTACATAATATTTCTTACTGTGACAGATTTTGTCTCCTATTTTCTTGCTTTCCCATCTACATGTTGCTTCATGAACACAGCATGCATGATGTCATTGAGAAGGCAGAACTAGCAACTGTATTCCAGAAACAAGAACGTAAGCAAACAATGACTGAAAAGCTCATGAAAGAAAGAAGCTTTTCTTCATTGCATAATTATCTCTTTTTGCTATATCTGAAAGCTGTGTTGGAAAGAGCTCCAATTGGTCAGTTCACAGATATGAAGGAACAAAATGAATGATCGAAAAAAAAAACTATACATAATAACTATATTTAAAATACTATAGTAATATGTTGCAAATATTATAGTGTTTTTGAACCACACTATAGTAAAGTACTTGAATCAATCCGTTGTTGTAATTCTACAGTTGTGGTGGAAATACAACCACTGATATAAACAAATTACCCAATACTGTAGTTTTCTATGACTATAGAGTATATTATACTACAATACAGAACTGAAGTAAAAACTAAAGTGTACTACAGTATTTATTACAGTTTATGACACGTCTGGAATACTTGATTCTGATTGTTCAGTCATGACATTCGAAGGTATGTTATTCCCCAATAACAACACAGGCTCATCTGTGTACTTCGAATCATCTTGACCATCAGTGAATATGTTCACATCCATATGCTTGTACTGTACTGTATATGCATATGCTTGTTTGTCACGCCGCTGTTTTTGACCGTTTGACTGTTTATCTTTTGACTGAATAATACTTAGGTTAGCTCATCAGCTTCATTCAGCCATTTTTGTTTCTGTCAACTTTGCATTTAATGAAAGATTTAATAAACTATTTTAAGCCGATAAGCATCTTTGGCTTTATTCTACGCAATAACAACTGCCTGGATTTACTTTATCCCTTACTTATCAGATCACTATAGTTAATACTACAGTGTGCAGTAGCATTTATAACAAAATGTTGTAAATACTATAATTTACACAATACACACTTGACTATAGTATGGTTGAAAAACACTATAGTGTTTACTACAAATTACTATAGTATTTTTTCATGTGAGTAGTGAGTTTTCAGTTGGGAAATCATGATGTGTTCCAGATGAGCCATCAGTTGTTTTCTAAGCTTCACCGGTCTGGGTCAATCAGTAAGATTGTGGGTGACCAGCATTTTTATTATTACTAAACCAGCAACACGTTTTGCAGTTTTGTAACTTGATTTGATTTTGAGGGGGCCTCACAGTGGCGCAGTGGGTAGCACGTTCGCCTCACAGCAAGAAGGTCGCTGGTCGCTGGTTCGAGCCTCGCCAGTTGGCGTTTCTGTGTGGAGTTTGCATGTTCTCCCTGTGTTGGCGTGGGTTTCCTCCGGGTGCTCCGGTTTCCCCCACAAGTCCAAAGACATGCGCTATAGGTGAATTGGGTAAGCTAAAATTGTCCGTAGTGTATGTGTGTGATCGAGAGTGTATGGATGTTTCCCAGAGATGGGTTGCAGCTGGAAGGGCATCCGCTGTGTAAAACATATGCTGGATAAGTTGGCGGTTCATTCCGCTGTGGCGACCCCAGATTAATAAAGGGACTAAGCCGAAATGAAAATGAATGAATGAATGAATGATTTGATTTTGAACATTGTTGCTCATCTGTTGTTCAACTGGTGACTGTCATTGGAAACTATTTTATGTTTTTAGTGGGGAATTTAGTGGGCAGTTTGCATAAATTTGTACAATCTCAATAATTCAGTTTTTGTAAACACTTCTTAAAAATTGTACCTTGACAAATTAAAAGAAAGAAATGTGTAAACATGGAAAGAAATCTTTGCTCAAGACACAAGACTTTTTGATTAAAAGGCACCTATCATGCAAAATCAACTTTTGGAAGCTGTTTGGACAGAAATGTGCTTAGGAACAGTGTGTATATTAGAGTGGTATAAACACAAGACGTTTTTATATCATAAAATTAAACCAAGATCCAAAACCCAGAGATTTTGAGGCCAACCGCATTGTGACATATCAGTGTGGTTATCTCTGACCCCCAATATTGATCTACAGCCACGTATTGTCTTGTCCTATTAGAGGATGTTGTCATGTCCACATAAAAGGATTTGGAAAGAAAATGAGATTAAAATATGGATCTATTCCAACTACCCGTGATCCCGCCACACCATAAGTAATAATGATTTAACTACAACTGTATTTATATTTTATTTATTTTAATTTATGTAATTTAATTAATTACACTTATATACTTTTACAGATTTTGAACTAATCATTATGTAAAACAATGTGCCAGTTCAGAGCAAAGATGGCTAAAGTTAGAGTTGTCGTACTGATCAGAAATTTGTCGTCATGTCAATATCCAATAGTACGTTAACAATGTTATATATTATGTGGCATAATAAAAGCTCTGCTGCTTTTGTGCTGCATCATGCTTGTCTTTCATCAGTTTCAGTGGTCTTGTTTGACAGCTTTCAGCCTTACTCTGATTTATACTACCATGATAATAGGTTTTGAATAATTTAGCTTATTAATGGACATGATTTCTGCAGGAGGTCCATAGGATTTAATAAAGACTTAATTTAATGAAGGATTTAATTGATTCCACACACAGTCACTTACTAATTTTTCTTCACTTATATCAAAGGTCGCCACAGCAGAATGAAATGCAAATTTCTCTTGCAATTATTTTATAGAGGGGATGCTTTTCCAGTCACAACCCTCAGTGCTGAGAAACACCCATTCTCCCATCCACACACTATGGCCAGTTTAGTTTATCCAATTCACCTATATTGCATGTATTTGGACTGTGGAGTAAACCAGAGCACTCGGAGGAGATACACATGAACACGGGGAGTATAGGCAAACTTCAAAGACCTCCTGGTCCAGTTGGGACTCAAACCAGCAACCTTCTTGCTGTGAGGCAAAAGTGCTAACCACTAAGCTACCATGCCACCCCGATTCCATATTCATTAAACATTAAAATCATTAAATTATGGCTTTGTTTGTTGTGAATACGCACCCTCTAGTGGTGAAAATTGCATACTGTGCCATTAAGAGTACATAATAACAACAAACTACACATCTAATTGCAGGTCTAGTGCTGTATTTCCAACAACACAACTCTGATGCTGTTTACAAATATTTGTTGAGTTATTATTTCAAGTAACACTTAATGGTTGAGCTCTGTAAAACCATGGCTGGCTAACATTGTTTTTATGGTGGAAGAATAACTGAACCAGCAAGGAAACTCATGCTGGTGTAAACTATCCTTTTTATCGCAATAGATTTTTGCTTGAGATCTCCAAGCATGGCACTTTCTTCATTGTGGTTCATTGACATCTGATTCAAGCAATGGCTTTCTCACTGAAGACATTTGTAGAGAGTCAATTTGGGATTATGAGACCAATTACCCTAATTACTTTCCTTTGTGTTGTTCTTTCCTTTCAATTCGCTCTGTCTCATGGTTGTTATTCCTCTTTTAGATGCACTCGCATTCTGTGCTGTTCTGTGGCTTCATCGTTTGGGCTGATATTGCCTCATAGTTTGGGAAAGTCCCCCTACACAAACACAAGCCAAATTTTTCCATCCCAGGACTGCTGACACACCCTAAAAGTCAGAGATTTTTTAACATCTTAAGCAGAGTTTGGTCTGACTACTAATGTGGCTGATAGAAGAAAATCCTCTAATTTTTTTTGTCTGTTCACTCATATGGTTACGTATCTGCAGTAGTAAGATTATCAACCTTTATGGTCTTTGGCTTTTCCCTGTTAAACGAGGAAAGAAATGTATAGACACGCTACACATTTGCACATACACCCACAACTTCTGTCACATTAAATCTGTTCAACTCGCATCTCGCCCGACAAGACAGTTTAACAGAGCTGTAACGAGCACACCAAGGGCGTTCAGATGCCAGGATGGAAAGAAAAAGGTTTTTTTTTTTCATTTGATCTTTTTGGTGGCAGAGAAATTAGTATGAGCAGATTATTATTTTTCCTTTATAAAGGCACTCATGGAGGTAGGTAAAATATACAATGGAGCAAAAGCTGCCTCGCTCTTAAAAGCGACTTCGATATTGAGACTCTTTTTTTCCCCTGACAAACTCAATAGACACGGAAGCCCATTACAAGGGCGTCTTATTAGTGTCGACTGATTTTACAAGATTGCTATCTATGTATAATTAAGCCCCAAGCGCATCCAGTCACATTCGAACATGCTATCTTTTGATAACATATTCTCATGACGCCCAGGAGCTCTTTTGATAAGTAATAAAGAGAGACAATCTGATCTGGCATATCAACTCCATGATTGGCTTCTCAGTCTGCCGAACTTCTGAACAAAAGAACGCATCAGTACATATATTTTTGATGTCAAGTTTTTATTTATTAATTTAGCTCTTTTTTTCTTTTCCTCTTTTGCTCTAGGTTATATTTCACTTTTGATATTTTTCTGTTGTGGGAGACTTGACTTGCTCAAGTGAAAGCTTGGATGCTTTCAAAGCAATCATTCAACTTTACAATAGACTTACTAATTCGAAAATATACACTATTTGAGGATGAAGCTTTGTCATTATGAATAATCTGAGCTCCTGGAATTATTCATCGCAATCAGCTACTCTGTCATTTTAATCACATATCATTTTATTATGCACGTATGCTGTCAGGTGTATGAGAAAATCTGTTAATAATTTAGAATTGTGCAACTTGAGACCATGAACTAATGGCATTTAATGACATACTGTATTACAGTAAATTGTTTTTTAATATGCAGTGATGTGTGTGCAGCGTGCGTTCACTCAGTAAAGGAATATTCATCGGGACCTGTTGCTAAGCGATGAAAAGCAAGACAGGGATTCAACGTATATATATTTATATATTTATGTTTTATTTATAGTTCTGTTCTTGAAGGATATCTTGTACACCAAATATCCCATTGGCAGTTAAGCGCATTCAATGTGTTTAGAAGCCATAAACAGTCACTTTTTGGAACAAACACAAATACAAAATAAAAATAACAACAAAATAATGGACCGCATGTAAATAACATACAAAAAAATCCCATGCCTACTCAGTAGGTAACTACAGCATTCCAACTCCTCAAGATGTAGATATGTACATTTCCATTACAAAAATATAGTTTATAGTTTTCTTTTTTGCTTACATCCCAAAGAAATGCAGTGCCCTCGTATCCTTTCCCTTCTTTCCTTGAAATGACTTTCTGAATATAGAAAAAAAGAAACGAGAAAACAAAATCCCTTACACCTTAAGGCTAGATGCAATGCATCCACACACTGATATCTGTCAAAACATCTGCAAGGCTTTACAAAAGGCACCAAAAAAATTGAAGATTTGTGGTTGAATCTTTTCTGATGTTTTTCCCCTCCGTTTAACAGGTTTTTGTTGTCACATTTGAGAAAGAGAAATATAGTACCAGTGGATGATATTTACAAAATAAGAGAAACTAACATCACTCTTCCACATGCGTCAGAATACTTAAGTGCTTCTAGTCAAACAAAGTCAAGAACTTATCACAGCATTTTTACTACTTAATACAGAATGTATTTTATAAAATATGGCCCTGCTTAAGAATAATACAATGCAAATATTCAAATCAATTGTCACAACAATGGTACTAAAAAGTAAAAACAAAAAGGAAACATGGCACATGTACAATATACTGTAGCTTATGTATATTATTCAAATGTCTTTTGTAACTGTACACCTGTCGAGCCTCAAGCCCACAGGCTTCGATTACGTTACACCCTTAACGTCCTGTAGCCATTCTGCATCGCAAGTACGTCTGTACACACACAGTCTGAGGGAAAACTTGCTTTTGTTTGTCATTTGAAAGTCTCATATGCCTCATTTGAAAGGATGGGATTTGAAGGGAGAGAACAACACACAAAAAATCCCTTTTGTTTTCAATAGTCTTTGCTGAGTCCTTGACTGTTTTGTAATTGTGCCATGTTGTGAGCATGGGCAGAAAAGTGCTTTTTGCAGAGGGGACTTAAAAGTCATAGATGCTTTCTGAGTCAAGGGAGAGCCTGGAGTTCTGGGGGAGGTGACAAAAGTCTCAGCAGATGTCGGCTGTCCGAGGGGAAAGCGCAGACTGCATGTCGGGCAGTGGGGTGGTGACAGGAGAACTGTAGATGTTACTGGCCACTGAGGTAGGGAAGGAAGTGGCCACCTGCGTCTGGAAGGTGCTGGTGGCCGAGGGGTAAGTGGTTGCAATGGAAGGGGAGGGGTAGGAGGTGTGAACTGGAGACGAGTAGCAGGAGTTGACTGGGGACGGGAAAGAGGAGACCGGAGAGGGGTAAGAAGTGATGGGAGAGGGGTAGCTGGACACTGGTGAGGAAGCTGAGATGGAAACGCTTGAAACTGAGCTCTGCACTGCAGCAGCGACACCTTTCTCCGCTTTCTTGTCCTTCTGCCGCATGTGGATCTTAGTGTGGCGCTTGCGCTCGTCGCTGCGGGCAAACTTTCGGCCACAGATCTCGCAGGCAAAGGGCTTCTCGCCTGTGTGTGTGCGAATGTGGGTTGTCAGGTGGTCACTGCGGCTGAAGTTGCGCATGCAGATCCTGCACTGGAAGGGCTTCTGTCCGGTGTGGATGCGGATATGGCGTGTCAGCTCGTCAGAGCGTGAGAAGCGACGGTCACAGGTCTCCACAGGGCAGGCGTAGGGGCGCTCGTGTGGTGGTGTCTTGCTCGGCCGGTTAGGATACTTGCGCATACGACTGGGCTTGATGAGCTGAGACTGGTAGACACTTTTCAGGTCCTGAGAACCCGTTTGGGTTGCAAAGGCCTTGATGGTGTGCAGCGGCGTCAGGGCGGGCTGCTGACCCGCTTGTGTCTGGATGGGCTTCTGATCTGGTGGCACCAGGCTGATCTCACTCTGCTGCTGTGTAAACAGGTAGTCTGGGATCATTGGCACAGAGAAGCTGGGGTTACAGGTCTTGGCACTGGGATATGTTGATGAGGAGTACTGCAGTGAGGTGCCCACTGTGGTGGAGAAGTTAGGGCCAGACTCAGGGAAGATGTCTGGGCTGGCACTGGAGTAGGTGGGAGCTGCCGAATAGATGGGGTTGGGCTCACTCTGGTGGACGGAGCAGCTCAGGCTGGCACTGGATGTGGATGACGATGAGGAAGAGGGGATGGAAGACGTGGAAGAGGAAGAGGGGTGAGTTGCCTGAGAGGTTGAGGACGGGATGGAGGCAGGGGGTGGGTTGATGCCCACCAGCCCACTCACCAGGCTGAACAGAGGCTCAGCCCATAGACTGTTACTGCAGTTGGTGGCAGGTTCAAGAGTGAAACGGCCTGTGTAGGATATGGGGGGCAGCCGTTGGGTGGAGTAGGTCTGATCTGCCAGAGGTTTCTCCATGGAAATTTCTGAAAGCGTGTCTGTAAAAGCAAGCACAAAACACAGAAAGAGAGTGGATTAAAAACTATTGCATGGCTTGTTAACTCCAATTTTTTGGAGCTCATTTTAGTGCACATAAATGATCCCAGAGGTGATTTAGTTGGGGGGTCCTGCTGGCTGTCGAGACTGTGTTTTCCCACAATCTCAGACAGAGCAGCAGGTGCTGATGGAGCGCAAAGGGTACCCCCCACCAAAACACACACACACACACACACACACACACACACACACACACACACACATTTGCCGATCTCCCTCAGAGACAAGAGCCAGCGCAAGCTTAACCATCTACATGTGCAATTCTCTTTCTCATTACTCTCATCCTGATCACTATTTCACACTTGCACAGCTGATATTTATTCAAAATCACTTTAAAAGACTGAAAACTGGGTTTTAAAATGAAACTATTCTGCAAATCTTAAATGCTTCATTCATTCCCTATCTTTTAGGGTGACTACATATTAACTGCTGTCAGCTTTAATTCAAATGATATTTTTACTTTACATTGGTGCAATATAATTTATCCAAATTATTATAACAACTCCTACATGTATAACTTTATATTTAAATGAAGAGAAAGCTAAAAGATCACATTTATTACAAAACATTTATTACCATTTAAATAGCAGCATTTCTTTGCACAAGCAAACTCTTGCAAATCTAGTTATGAAAGCAGCATGCAATTTAATCAAGAGGGATTTAGTGCTTACCTCCAGCAAGGTGATCAAACTGCTCCCCGGGCTCACCAGAGCCAAAAACAGCACCTTCAGGTGCTGTGGCATTGAGAAAGGGGGTCCCTGCAGAGTTCAGCATGATCATCTCCTCCAACTTGGGGTAGTTATCCGTGGGGGAGTGAGGGAAGCTCAAGGGGTCGGAGATCTGCAGAGCAGGCAGGAGCATCTCTGTCTTGGCTGCAGCCATCTCTCTGGAGTGTGCTCGGAGAGGAGAGAATTGTGCTGGAGCAATCAGCAGCTAACCCTTCTGGGACGACAAATATGAAGATGCTGCGATGTCTTACTCCCCTTCTCTCTGGTTGATCTCCTCACTCTCACAGTTTGTCTTCTTGTTTGTCTTCCTCTTCTCCTGTCTGACGGTCCAAAGAGGCAGAACAAATCCACTGTCTCAGATAAAATAGCTGAGATTCTGAATATCCCTTCTGTTCATTCCCTACTTCAAATTTGCACTTTTAAAAACAAATCAGGTTGCTGTTTTGTTTCGGTTGTTGTTGTTTTGAATTGAGTTGTCACATTTATTTAATGTGTCAAAATGTATTTGATTATATATATATAAATATATCTCAACGTTTTACCTATCAGCTCTCTGCACTAGTGCTGAATCGCTTGGGCTCTCTAGGCTCTTTCTCTGCTCAGAGAATCCCTACTCCTTTATATATCCTCTTGCCGTGACGTAGATGTCCATATTTGGACTAGGAGGAAGCCCATATTTAGGCACTGCAGTGGAGGACACATGACGTTTGCCTAGAGGAAAAAAGCAGATTGGGGAGCTTAAACATTAAGCCTGTGCATTAAATGGAGGGGAGATGCCCGTTCCTCCTCCACAGCAAATCAATGCCTGGTAAGCGCAGTGTTTCTCGGAGAGAAACGGCAGCGCAAGTCTTCCTTTTCTCCTCAAAAGTCTAGCTAAATGTTCGGGTTTCCCGTCTGCGCTGTAGCAGAGCCCTGGCCGGAAGATCGCGCTCCGCCCTGCCATATAAGGTCGTGACTACATAAGGCATGATTCCGGTGGGTTTCCACTTCCATGCCCTTATTTGGAGTTTCCTGATGTAGAGCTGATCGGCGCTTGGCAGTGAAACGGAGGCTTGGGTGCAATTGAAGTCCAGAGCTTCGCACAATAACTAATGTCAGCACTATGCTGCCTCGCCCGTTTCAAGATTTATGAGAGAGAACTTTTTGCTCAATACTTAAACAACCAGTGGTTTCAACGGACAATTGCACGTAAATATTAAGTTATATCAAACTCAGCACACTTTAATTCGCCGCAGTTCGTTTTCTTTACAGCCGCGCTTAATCCAATGAACAAAGTAATGCTTTACAATACACGCGCATGTTAACGCGTATTCGTGTCGACATATAGTCTACTGATTATATTACGAGCTGAATAAATTCCCAGATGCAGTACAACGCAGTTTTCCCACAAGAGCACAACGGTTGTTTTGTTTTGTGCAACACGTTGTGTATTTAAACAACGATGCGTACAAACTATGCATGCTAGTATAGCCTTGGTGTAGGCTAAATGTAGGCTTATTCTTTTAAATAATAAGCCTAAATTATTAAATATTGTTATTTATTATTAAATCTTATTATTTTTTAGCTTAAAACAGCATTAAACAGCTGATTTGTTTATATTTTACAGCATGACGAATCAATACATAAATCACATGTTAAGTCTACAATAGCCTAAACATGTTATCCTCATTCCCTGTAGTTTTATATTTAGAATTAGAATCGAACCCTATTGGTTAAGAAATGACACTTGGCTATTCGGTGCACGGCCGGCGCGTTGGCACTGATGGATGGTGGGTGCTGACAGAGGAGAGAGGAGATCTGTTTAATTGGGGGATGTCCCGGACTCGATACACAGGGATCCTCTCTGTCACTCAACTCCCGACACCCATGCAAATAAGCGCTGCAGCAGGCTCTCCGGACGCCGGTGGTGTACTGATGCTCCGTAAATTGAGGAGAAGAGCAGGGACTGCGCCGTGGCTTTGGCAGGGAGATCGATGTAACTTTGCTGACTCAATAGACTTAGTCAGAGCAGACGCAATTTGAATTTAACGCGAACGAAAACGAGACTGCGAGGGACCGGAAGAGCACTTCATTTAGTGTGTTGGGCTGTTGTTTAAAATTCCACAAATCGCACAAAAATATATCTTAAGACAGTAGTCTACAACTTATTGAGCTGTATTTTCACCAACAATATGATGATGCCACTGAATCAGTTTTACCTGTTGCAAAACTGCTTGGGGCATTGCTATAACCTTTTACTGTGTTAAAATGTTACTGATAAATTGTGATATGTCAATGAAAGGACACGTCACAAATGAGTAACTCTTTTGATTTTGGCTTCACAAATAAAGTCAGTTTACTTGCACACTAATCAAGCTCCTTAGTGTGTCAAGTAAACAACTGTGTTGGAGGTAAAGATGACTTATAGCTAACACATTTATATCCAAAAAAGTTTTTAAAAGTTAAATAAGTAAAAAAAAAAAAAAAAAAAAATGTAATTAAAAAAAAA
>CAIGQW010055024.1:1615774-1631303 GCA_903798125.1 Danio choprae
TAGTGTATGAGTGTGTGTGTGTGTGTGTGTGTGTGTGTGTGTGTGTGTGTGTGTGTGTGTGTGTGTGTGTGTGTGTGTGTGTGTGTGTGTGTGTGTGTGTGTGTGTGTGTGTGTGTGTGTGTGTGTGTGTGTGTGTGTGTGTGTGTGTGTGTGTGTGTGTGTGTGTGTGTGTGTGTGTGTGTGTGTGTGTGTGTACCTCTGTGCACCTTTAAAGCTGAAAGCACAACTTATAAACAGGTGTTTTATTTGTGTGTGTGTGTGCGTGCGTGCGTGTGTGTGTGCGTACTGTATGTGCGAGCACACAGCCAGCAGCAGCAATACACATTTACTGTATGTTAACAAGTGGTCAGCACATGGAAAAAATAAATAAATTCTAATGCTATTTCCAAGCAAATGATCAAATTTGCCTGGTGGGAAGCAGCAGGGGTTGGTAAGATGAAACACAAATGGGCTTCGTTATTTCAAACCAGGCCGGTTTTGCCTTGATTTTCAGAGCCTGGTGTTTAGTTCCTCGCTAGGCCCTTTGTGGGAATGTCATTTATTTCATACTGGGTTCGGATGGAATAGTTATACGTTTGCTAGCGGCTACACCCTATTAGCATAATTTCTCTTGAAATGGTTGTGAAATTGCTGCGCAACTGACAAGGCGTTCGCTCCTTGCTCTTGTGTTCATATCGTCTGCGGTGTCGGAAAGAAAGAAAATATGTGTGTGTAACTAAAGGGTACTAATACAGTGAAAATGGTGATTTTGGCACTGCGTTAATGACAGTACTGCGCCGCTCTGATGCCTCGCGCACCTAATTCCTTCACAGGACGCAGCGATTTGCTCAGCCTCCCCGCTCATTATGAAATACCTCCTGGTGCTTCAAACCGGCTCCACGCACACGCACTGTCACTTCTCTGATTCTCTCTGTTTAACACAATACACTGTTAGATCCTTACAGCACCATGCTCGCTTTTGTCTATATGGCCTGAATCAGGTCTTTTTGACAGTGAAAAATGGAAGAGGTTTGTCTCTCAGTGCTGTTGTCTGGTTAGACTAAATGCAGACTTCCTCTCTTTCTTGTCCCTAGGTTGTCTCAGGCAGGAAACATGTTTTAGACTGCGTGTATCTCCTTTCTTTGCTTCGCTTTCATCAGGTGAGACACTTCCAGCACATCTGACGTGAAGCCTGAAGTACTTTTGAATAACTAGAAGAACTCACTTCCTCACTTAAGGATGTTGACAAAGAGGAATCACTTGAAGACTGTAACGACCGCTGATGAAGCACTGCCGCACAGTCTGATTAAACTAGCGGGAGGACGTCCGGTTCATGTTTTGCTACTGTAGGTTGTTGTAGAAGATACAGTGCACTAGCATGAGCTGGGTGGGATATTTATTTTATTTTCTCAAGTCACCGGCAATAGGAAGTCAAGTTTTAGGCCCTGGTTACTGCTACTAAACTAAGTGTTTTGCAATGTATTTATCTCGGCATTAATTGTGTGATGGATACATTTCATATTTATACTGCACATATGAGCATCAGAAAAATCCTGGGTGACAACATAATACAAGAAGGTTTGCCAGCCATCATAAAATGTAGAAAAGACAGCAACACAGTGTCCTTGTCTGAAATCGCATACTGTGTAAGTAGGGTACTTATTTTGAATAAGCAATTACTTTTCAAGGACGTTCTATATACACAAGTATGGATGTAATTCAGACATACTACATTCGAAATCTCTCTCCTCCTCCATACACATGGATTTTCAGTGTAATTCATTGACCAAAATGAAATAAATAAATAAATAACAAAGTTTAAGAAGAATTTGACGTAATTTTTTTGCAGATGTTCTATAGGAACTGCAATATTTGTTGCACACACAGGCATTTAAAGATATGAAGAGATTATTGTTTTTAAATTTAATTGGTATAATTATCATTATTACATTTTTACTGACATTTTTGTCCTATCTTTGCTATCGTTAAAAACGTTTACCCTACAGAATATTTATATTCAATATTCAATATATTCAATATATTCAATGCCTTTTAGAACTTTTGCCCAGCAGACTCTGCCTGGTCTTAATGTGTATTTTCAGTGGGAAAAAAATCATCTGGGCCCATATTAAAGAAACATTTTTATCTCCAAGAGTTTTCCTAAATAGCATTAAAAGCTTTTTTTGCTAAGAGTTTTTTTTTTAAAACATATTCACAAAGCTGCTGAGACAAATTTTAGTAAGGACTAGATAAGTCTTAAACTAAGAGTAAGTGTGGGGTTGACCGGTTGTTGCTCGACTGGATGCAGCTAGAATTTAATGAGATTTTTTTTTCTTTTAATTACTAAATTATCCATTTAATTGTATCATGTTAATAGCTAAACCTACCCAAAACCTAAACTCACCCCTCACAGTGCTGTAAAAACATTAATTATTGTTGTACATTGTCACAACAATTATGCTATACACTGTAGATGTACACATGCCCAGTAGCAAAGAAGTGCCCATTCTAGATTTGACCAGGCTGACGTGGTTGCTCTGCATGATATCAGCATGATTACTAACAATGTAGTGATTGGCTGAAATGGAGGGGAGGAGAAATTCTTCAATATTCAAATAAAGGCTTTAAAATAAACACATTGCCTCATTGAAATGGGCAGAATTGTTCCTTGCTTTTAATGTTTTAGACAATAAATAAAGATTTTCTGTCAATGTAACAAGTTACTGTATTTTCTAAGAAAATAAAAGCAGGTTTATTTTGAAATGCTGAACTCAAATCATTGGTTACTCAATTTGTTGGGCTGCTGTGGATAGATTGAGGTTTTACAAAATGATGTGGAAAATCACCTCGCCCACTCCTTCACGTTACACAATATATGGATTCTTTGAACTTCTTTTTCATTTAACTTTTTTGAGACACTTTCTTGTTCGAATTTAATGAATATTAATGATCATTCTCACCTTGAGAGAACAATGACCATTTAACATTAAGTATAACTGTGGATTTTTGAGAGTGAACTCAAGATGGCCACCTAAATATTTGCGATATAAACCAAATTGCCTTGAATGTCATCAGAACTATTCAGTCTCTAAAAGTTACTCAACCGAGCAATGTTAACAAGCCTTAAATTCACAGATGTTCGGCTGTCCGCTGAAACACGGTGACATTGATTGTCTGGTGCAGATGTGTTCAACATATTCTCACCCTTTCTGCCACATTGACTTACATATTATTGCATTGTTCTCACATCCCTCTATATTTAGGCCAGGCTTTTGGACAACGTTTTGGACAACGTCTCAAAATGAGTCATTGTAAACTGAGTCTTTATTATTATTATTTTTTTATGTCTTTATATTTTTTTTGTTCCCCCACCCCCTGTCCTCATTATTTCTGCAGACTTTGCACTATCAAAGCAGAACAAAAGCACGCAGGCTTCAGTAATCACTTGTCACCCTTTCATTTCCTATCATTCTGTGTCAAGAGTGAGATTTTGAACAAATAAGAAGTTGGTTTAATCTTTGGGGACCGGGAGAAAACTTTCTTTATAGATATGAGCACGCAGACTTCTTTGCGTTTTTTCATTCTTGCCTAACATTAAAGCAGACAGACATTATAATCCAATTAACTGAAAGGATGGAAGAAAAAAAAGAGGCAACATTAGATTCATTAAAGAAAATAAAATCAACTGTAATCACGCAGAGCCGTCCCTAACTGATGGCACGCTTGCAGTTTCACAGATCCAATGCAAAACTTACAGCGTTTGCCGTAATTAATTTGGAAGCTTTTTGATAAGTGCCATTGACAAGGAGATTATTGGTTCAAATGAGAACAATTTCAGCTCGTCTTCACCAAGCTGCCGTAAAAGTTGATGAGGAGGCAGGGGAAATACACTCTTATTTTCAGACTCCTTTGGGAAATGAAATATTGTTTTTTTTAGCCAACAATAAAGATCATCAGATGAGAGGATAAAGTAATTACTGCTGTTTTAATTCTCCTTTAAATTAAACGACATTTTCATAACGCACCGCCTCAAAGGAGATATTTTTTATAGGCACGGAAGGAAAGGGAAATTAAGTGATTCGTAATTAGGCTTAAGATGTTTATTTTTGATGAACAAAACTTTGCCTTTATAATTTGCTTGATATTTATTTAGTTGGCCGGAAAGGCATGCTTTGAATCCAGCAATCAATGTTGAACGTTAAAATTGGCAAGTACGGATCTTTGTAATATGACTTTCTACATGTGCCGAAATATAACATTACATATTGTAGCTACTGAATCGTGCCTTTTATTGTGGAGTATGCAGTGCTCAAGGTCTGTTTAAGCTCTCTAAATCGCTCTCGTTCTCTGCTGCATTAGTGCCATTATTTATAATACTCTTAAACAACTTTAGGCATTGGTGATTTTTTTTCGTAGTGGCCATAATTTGATTATTTTAATGATCTCATTCCACACTGGGGACTCTCGGTGCCCCGAGGGAAAGTCATGCTCCAATGAGTCGCTCAAATGTTTTATCAGGCCAAAGATAGTTGTGTGCTGGATGGTGATGAGTGGCTCTCCGTGGACGTTGCCTTATTGTACCCCATCCTAAAGTGTCTTATAATAACACATTTAAGTTAATTTAATATATTGGCATGAAAACACTTCGTCATCTTGCAAAGCTGTTTAACGATTTCTTATAAGTGAAGAGCCAAAGGGGTGAAAACTTCTTGTGTTGTATGAATTTGTGTCTGTCACAATGTTAGAAAGCTTATTCCTTAAAATGAGTTTAGACGAAGACAAATGATGCCTATGATTTTCTTGTTAATGTTTTGGGACTTTTGAAGGGTGAACTGGAGCGGATGGAAAACAGTCAAGTTTATAATATACAGATAAATCAGGGTTATTACAGTTAACTACAGCTAAACATTTAAATAAAAATGTAAATAAAATAAGTTTTAATTGAAGCAAAACTTTCCTCCGGGTGCTCCGGTTTCCCCCACAAATTTCAAAGACATGCGCTACAGGTGAATTGGGTAAGCTAAATTCTCCGTAGTGTATGTGTGTGAATGAGTGTGTATGGGTGTTTCCCAGTGATGGGTTGCAGCTGGAAGGGCATCCGCTGCGTAAAACATATGCTGGATAAGTTGGCGGTTCATTCCGCTGTGGCGACCCCAGATTAATAAAGGGACTAAGCCGAAATGAAAATGAATGAATGAATGAAGCAAAACTATAACTTTTTTCAGCTATGCTTTGTATTCTGCTTGTTTTTGTCCCACAAAAATGATTAAAAACTCTATGTGGGTCAAAGATGGTGTCTGCATCACATTAAATTGATAAATGAGATTTTATATACATGAAAGCATATTGAATACAAGTGTTTTAAATAACTTTAGCAAAAATGACAAATATGAAATAATGTTCTATTGTCATTCAGCATAACAGAAGTATTTATGTAAAATATTAAACCATTAAATAATAATAATAATAAATCATATTTAATTGTATCATACTTTTAATAATTAAAACATTCCACATTTATCTTCGGCCCACTGACAAGCATGTAAATCATAAAAAAATGCTATTAAAATTAAAATCTATAGACCATTTTAGAACAAAATAAAAAATAGGATGCATTGTGTTATTTCCTAGTTGATAGTTTGACTTTTTGGAAAATCAAAATATCATGGAAAAATAAATGTCAAAACCATTCAACTGTGGTGTTCTTTGGATTTGAGTATTAATTTGTCATTATTAGACTGTTGGTGTGCTGTTAATTTGATAGCCTCAGACTGTAACAATGGCAAAAATAAAACAATAATTTGTCCAGTTACCCTGACCCTATGCCATATTATTAAATAACAGCTGAATAAAAAGTGAAACTAATTTGGGAATACATGACCAACGATTAATTCAGAAGGAACTTGCCTTGTGTGGTTGGTCTGGAGAGAGGTTAATGAGGCTGTGAGAGGATGAATCTGCTCCAAATAACTCACTTTAACAAATTGACTAGCGTGTGGCCAACGTGTCTGCTGATTTCACCAATTTTGTGTGTATTTTCATCTTCAAGGAACCCCTTTACCGGTTTTGCTGTGACTGGGGCTTATTACCTGCTATGATTGCATTGACATTTATCTATGCCCAGCTTCTTCACAAAACTTCTCCAAACCACAACACTTCATCCTTAACTTTTCACTGCACACACTTTGGGTTCAATCTTTCCCCAGTTTGATGACAATGTTTCCCATCAGACCCCAAAAATGTTTTACTTCCTTTCATCACTAAAGTAAACTTTGGATCAGTTCTCTGTCCACACAGAGCTGTCCGCTCCTCAGTAAATGTTAGTCTAGACATTTCATTCTTTTAGCTGATGAGAGGTTTGGTCATTGCAGGGCTTTAAGTCCAAATTCTCTTAAATGTTGAGACACTGTATATACAATGTACAGGCCACTTTCCTGTACAGTGTTGTAGATGGGATTTTAAACTGGGGAACCAAGTTGTCAGCAAATGATTCGAAGTCAATTAGTTACTTATATAAAAAAAATAAAGACCATATGTGCAAAAAATTATTAAATTGATAACAATACAAGAAAATTAAGCAAATTTAACATTCACATGCAGTAAAATGGGAACAATTTAGTTTGAGTACCCAAGTTCATTATTTTACTAGTGGCTTATAACCTGATTATGGCTGTTTATTAATAGTTATAGAATACATATTCTGCATGATCTCATTCTACATCCCTAATCAAACCCAATACCCAAACCTACTATCTTAACAACTATTAATAAGCAGCAAGTGTGCTAAGTAGTACACTGCAAAAAAAAAATGCTTATCTTAGAGTTTTTGTTTTTTGTTTCTAGTCCAAAAATCTAACAATTCTTATATTAAGAAGCATTTTCTGGACAGGCAAAAATTGTTTTGTTTTGTTTTGAGAAATAATAAGTAAAATAAGCAAAAGCCACCGTCTTTAGCCACAATATTCTTAACCACACCCCTCTAGTTTGCTATGAGAGAATAATGCTGATAAAGAAAGCCCAGCCCTTGACTTATTATTCCATTTCAGTTGGAATTTTAATATGTGTCCCTGTTCATGAACGACCAGCCTTTTTGAGGAACTTAAATGACTAAGTGACATTGTAAAAACACACACTGTAGAAATCACAGATTTAGAACGACCAGCTTCTTTTGCTATGGTTGAAACTCCTTTGGCCTTCATCTGGACAACCTGCTGTCGGGATTTCACTTTAGAATGGCTCACCATCATCTTTCAAGTCAATGAAACCTGAAAAGTTCAAACTCCTGTTAAATAGCATTGCTAAATAGCGTTATTAAATAGCATTTGTCAAATTATTAGTGAAATTACCAATATGTGCATATGGAGGATCTGAAAATGCTCTGATTTAATTATTTTTCAAATAGCTTATTTAAGTTTTTGCTCTTCTTCAGAATATGTGTTCAACTGATGGAATCCACTTTTTTTTTTTTACCACTGTTGTGAAAATTTAGAACAGGACTAATAAGTGACTTCAAAATGTATTAAAGTTTACACTGAAACAAATATTTAAAGATGATTCATTGGATTTTTTTTTTAAGGCAAGTGGTTATAAAATAAATATCTGGGTTGAATTTAAACAAACAATTTACGTTGAACATTGCTAAATTTCATTTGTTTGTTTAAATTCAACTCATAAATTGTTTGTAACAATTTTGCAATTTTTCATTATAGGTTGTTCTGTAATTTCTTAATAACATAAGAGAATATATATATATAGTTTTTAATATTTTACATTTTTCTATATGTAAATTAATTAGAAAGCTGTGAAATCAAAATTGACAATTTTTATTTTGCTAGCAAAAATATTTTAGTCTTTAGGTAAACAATTAATCTGTGAACTGAAAAAATGCTTGTTTTGGCAATCTTCAATCAAAGTCTGACCATTTGCTTCCTGATTTATGTGGCAGAACTTCTCTGTTAACCTCAGTTTTATATTCTTAGCCACAGCCCTCTTACCGTTAGTTTACTATGAAGAAATGATGCGCAAAAGGAAAATCCCTCCAACTATATTTTGTTTCAGTTAGAAGTGCATCAACATATTGAATTGAAAGTTCCTGCAACTTCTGGTTCTGATTTAAATGTTTCAATAACCAAAATGTTTGTTTCAGCATCATCCAAAACATAGTATTTACAGATTCAAAGTAAAACAAAAACAATTTAGGAGATTTAGCATGAAATGTATTCTTTCTATTTCTGTTAATTTCTAAAAGAATAATAATAAAAATAAAAAGTTACACGGTGTCCTATTATGACTGCTGTTTCACTAATACATTACATCATATAATTTCAACCACCCCTACCTTCTTCAAAAAGTCTAAATATATATATATATATATATATATATATATATATATGTTCATATATTTATTTATTTATTTATTTATTTAACAGTGTAGAGCCTCTCATACACAGCTTCCATGCCTCTTTTTCAGTGTGCAGACAGCTTTAAAAATAAAAGCAAGAGTTCTCAGATGCTGCAGGAACGCCAGTAAATGTGTCCAAACCAGCAGCGGAAAGCAGTTCTTCGAAACACCATGCATCCATGAAGCCTGAGGCTCAACTACACTATAATGTTTCCTTTCATCCTCAAGTCCTCTTTTAACACATTCACCCCAGTATCTTGGCTCACCTTATGACTCAGTGCTTTCAGGCCTTCAAGTCATTTATGAAAACAAAATCTTGCATATTTAGACTCGCAAAGGTCTCACAATGCACTAAAACCATCCCAAAATCACTTTCAGGCCTCATATTCCTTCCGAGACGACGACAACACAGTCGATAAACAAACATTTTCCCCTCCAGACCCGCACCTTCATAATCTCATCCATTTACAATGCAATTTACAGCCAAATCTAGTCTGTGAAACAGTAATTGTTTTGTATTGGATTTTAATGAGTGTGAGGTGAACCCAGGCACCTCTGTGCGCTGTAACCGTCTCTTATGACAGACGACTAAAAGAGAGAGTTATCAGTGTGCGTTTCCATTTCACCGCAGATTCAAAGAGCACTACAAAGGGCACGAGCCGCGGCTGACGATACCAGTGTTCATGTCACTGTGTTATTAACTAGTTATCAAAGGCTTTTGCCTCACCTTTCGCGCGGATCAATGATGGTGCAATTAAAAGCTACTTTTCATGAAGCGATCTTAATTATAAGTGCACAGACTCGCTCTTTGTAAGTTTCCCTCCTGTTCTCCTGTCACTCCAGCCTGAGCGCTCCTCCTTAAATTATTCATCAGCAGTAGCATGTTAGGATTATACTCGTTAAAAAGTAATGAGGTACCGTGATAATAAAAGGTTGTCTTGTATTGTTTTACTAAGTGTCTCTCACCAGTGGAGGTAGTTGCTCGCCTGCGGCTCTTATGAAAGGGATTTTGACTCTTGGCAGAGAAAGAAAGGCAAAGCAGAAGAGCGGTGTGAAAACCCCGAAACAGATGCAAAGGCACACAGCTGTTGAAACGGAGAGGCTAAAAGCTGTCTTGAGCCGTTTGCTTTCCCCCCCCCCTCCTCTTTGAACTGCGAGATGATCTGAGGAGCTTATGCTGAGGTTTGAGACACTGATGGAAACGCAGAGAGTCTTTGCCTTCCCGATGAAGTGATTTGAGCATCAATCGCATGTAGTTGATGGTGTTTACTGCGTGACCTGCCTTTTAGTCTGGTGAGTTATTGTGCTGTCAGAAGTACAGAACTTTAATATCAAGTAGGAAGTGTGTTAGAGGTTAAGGATTTATGTTTTTTTACAATTTATAGTCCCTATAAAAATCATGTTAAAACGTTTTTTAGATGTTAATAACAGTATGCTAGTCTCAAGGATAAGCTAATGTGCTACAAAACAGTTAAATAATTTGCATTTAGAAGATATAAACATCCAAGGCTTGCAGTTTGTCACTTTCGCCTAAACGGATCAATGATTTTTTGATGCTACATTATACTTCAGGTTGTCATCAAATCTTCTGACCAGTCAAATTGCTCTATAGTATTTGGCATGTCCAGTCCCCTTTCAAGACGCTTCTCATTTGCTTTTCATTTGATGTTTACCTGAGCTCAACCCCACTCATTGGCAGAGCTGTGATCAAAAATGATACACTATTTGCTCTATGTCCTGCCCTGTCTTCATGTTTCAGTTGAAATTATGTCACACATCAAACAAAAATGCACATTTCAAAACACTTCATGGCACCCTAAAACCTATATAATATCGAATTATATATATTGTGTATATATAGTAATTAGATTTTTTTAATTATAGTATAAAACTCTGATAATGTGCCGGTCAATGTTATTGTGCTTTAGTTTAGCCATTTCGCCGTTTCATTTCAAAAATTTACCTTGAATATAGTTAAACCATATTACAGTGCATGTGACATTAACTATTCAGTCATGCACAGAAGTGATTAAAGACACTCGAGTGAATGTACTCATTTTAACTGCTTATCAAAGTGACTGACAGGGATGGACTCATCATGTGTTGTTTTGTATTAAAAAGTTTTTATATTTAAAAATGACCCAGATCATGAAATAAGTGGGTAAGTGTTCCTTTTTCATTTATTTTTACGTTATTTTAAAGTAGAAAAGTGGCAAAGTAAATAGTAAATAAACAAAAAATGTACTTGAGTATGGAAAGAATTTGTACTTGAATGTAAAAATGGAAACAGTGAAATAGTGTGGCCTCACAGTGGCGCAGTGGGTAGCATGTTCGCCTCACAGCAAGAAGGTTGCTGGTTCGAGCCTCGGCTGGGTCAGTTGGCGTTTCTGTGTGGAGTTTGCATGTTCTCTCTGTGTTGGCGTGGGTTTCCTCCGGGTGCTCCGGTTTCCCCCACAAGTCCAAAGACATGCAGTATAGGTGAATTGGGTAAGCTAAATTGTCCGTAGTGTATGAGTGTGAATGGGTGTGTATGGATGTTTCCCAGAGATGGGTTGCAGCTGGAAGGGCATTCGCTGCGTAAAACATATGCTGGATAAGTTGGCGGTTCATTCCGCTGTGGCGACCCCAGATTAATAAAGGGACTAAGCCGAAATGAAAATGAATGAATGAATGAAATAGTGTGTTTGTACAGTAAACCGGTGTGTAAGTGTGTGTATACAGTATGTTTGATCAGAAAGACCTGAAGGTCTATTTGGCTCATTCGTTACTCAAATACTTTATATCTGTCTATGCAATACAATTTAGTATCAATCCTATCGTATTAGTCAAACATTTAAAAATTTTATAAAAATTTTAATAAATTATTAAACCCTCATAGAAGGCTAAACACCTTAAACTGAAAATCCTAAAATCGCCCTTGGTGCTGCCCTTACTTTTTTTTAAATCTTATTTTACTGATTTATTTCTGGGGCCTAACGGTGGCGCAGTGGATAGCACGTTCGCCTCACAGCAAGAAGGTCGCTGGTTCGAGCCTCGGCTGGGTCAGTTGGCATTTCTGTGTGGAGTTTGCATGTTCTCCCCGTGTTGGCGTGGGTTTCCTCCGGATGCTCTGGTTTCCCCCACAAGTCCAAAGACATGCGGTATAGGTGAATTGGGTAAGCTAAATTGTCCGTAGTGTATGTGTGTGAATGGGTGTGTATGGATGTTTCCCAGAGATGGGTTGCAGCTGGAAGGGCATCCGCTGCGTAAAACATATGCTGGATAAGTTGGCGGTTCATTCCGCTGTGGTAATAAAGAGACTAAGCCGAAAAGAAAATGAATGAATGAATGAATGATTTATTTCTATATACATAATTGTTTAGGTAATGTATTGATTTAACAACTTAAAATGTTAATAAAAATCACTTTGATAAACTGCAGAGTTAAATTTTCAACATCAAAGTTGTCTCAGCAGAGATCAAAACCCAGGATGCAACTAGAAATCATAAATAAACAAAACGAATACTGTTAATTTTTTAAAAATACATTTTAGTCAACAGTATTACGCTTTCTAAACCCTTTTAAAACCTTTTGAAAATACTGTAACTAAATACTGTAATACTGTTGTAACTAACTATTAATGAACTAATGATTGAATAATCCTGCATTAAATCAACTGTAAATACTTATAAATGACCTGTAGTGTTATACTCTACTAACAGAACTTTTAAACTCACAAAGACTTTAATATAAAACATTCACTAGTAAAAGAACTAAAGTTAATAACTAACATTTTCCAAATAGATTCATCATGTTATGGCTTTGCTTCTTTTGAACGTGATCACTTACAGTATTTTGACTCATCGGCTGCTTTGCGTGTGTAAAATTGTCCACCAAGTCACTTAGCCAATGAATAATTAACCTAGAGAAGAAACACACACACACACACACACACACACATACACAAAACAACTTTGTAATAATAATGTTTGTTTGCTGCAACTAACATCTCATGATTCAGTTTTCTAGTGGACACATGTTTCAATGTCAGCAAACGGCTCCGAGTCTGTTTGCCTGTGGAGGGTTTTGCCAGAATGCAGGATATTTTTAGGAGACGAAAGGTGCTCCCAAATGTCCCCCTAACGAGTATTCAACACCTCACACACTAATTAAGTATTAATTACTCCCAGATGGCACAGTTAACCCTGGCTCTATTTCTGGGTCTGTGCAGATGACTAGGGAATACGGTGACGTAGGGGAATTTTAGCGTAATGCTAAGCTCTTGCTGTGAAGGGAAAACTATAGCAATCAGAAATAGATCGCTCCATTATCTCGCCTGATTAAATCCTGCCGCTGATTGCTACTCTTTTTGTTATTGTGATATTATGCACGTTCGTTTATATGAATTTGATTGTATGCGGGCATGACTCTGATGATAATTTGCTGATAATATAGTTGCGGTAATGTTACTGTGATAATATAAGATCACAATTTGATGTTGTTTTGCAATGATTTAATGTCCTTATTGCCTTTTTCCTTTATGAACCTGAAAATTACATTTATAGTGAGGGATTCTAGCAATAGTTGATGGCTAATGTTCTCAATAAATAAATAAATAAATAAATATAGAAATAAGAAATGTCTTTTTTTTTGCAGTTTTTTCCTTAAATCTTTTACATAAATATGTGTGTGTATTTTTTAATACATTTAAAATGTGCATGTTTATAAAAGAACTATCAGCATTTGACATATAATGGAACAAGTAGTTTAGTAGTATATTACTTCTTTGACATTTTAAATGTATATATGTTTTATTAAAAAACATAAGCAGGAATGGAAAATTAGTTCATGTACAATATGTATTTAATACAATTATATTTATTACAATTATTCATTTATGTATTATCAATAAAATAGTGATCTTTGCCTTAGCAACTTGTTTGTCGTACCCTCACAACTGACACAAAAACCACTAAAACAACTGACTTTAAAACCTATGAGCATAAATAATGACAAACCGTTATCATCCATGTCTGAATATCAGGATTGTTTTTTCATTTCAGTGTCTGATCAATGCTTTAGCCCAAAATAGATTCATCAAAACAAGCTCTTAATTAAGATCTTGCAAGCGATGCTAGTTCTTACTCACTGGCTCTTGCTGTTTGTGCTCATTCAAATTTGTAATTAAAATTATATTGTGCGGTTAATTGGCAGGGGATGAATTTATAGATAGCGTGCACATATTTAAAGCGCTGATGTAGACTCTTTTGAAAGGTGTTTGTTAAACTGCTCTCATTCTTGAACTTTTGAAGGAGGACAAGGCTGCGTGGAGAATGGCGATGGAAAAGAGGCTTAAGGTCAGTGGATTAAAAAGCCTGCATTCATGGTTCAGTATTCAGTATCAGAAAGAGAATGTCTTAACAGTTGGAAATGAATGGCAATGTTTTTTGTTTTTTTTTTTGCTAAAATATGTGAATTATATGCTAAATATATTTTGTAAGGGGGCCTCACAGTGGCGCAGTGGGTAGCACGTTCGCCTCACAGCAAGAAGGTCGCTGATCCCTGGTTCGAGCCTCGGCTGGGTCAGTTGGCCTTTCTGTGTGGAGTTTGCATGTTCTCCCTGTGTTGGCGTGGGTTTCCTCCGGGTGCTCCGGTTTCCCCCACAAGTCCAAAGACATGCGGTATAGGTGAATTGGGTAAGCTAAATTGTCCATAGTGTATGTGTGTGAATGGGTGTGTATGGATGTTTCCCAGAGATGGGTTGCAGCTGGAAGGGCATCCGCTGCGTAAAACATATGCTGGATAAGTTGGCGGTTCATTCCGCTGTGGCGACCCCAGATTAATAAAGGGAAATGAAAATGAATGAATGAATGAATATTTTGTAAGGGCGACATGGTGGCTCAGTGGTTAGCACTGTCGTCTCACAGAAAGAAGGTTGCTGGTTCGAGTCCCCGCTGGGTCAGTTGGCATTTCTGTGTGGAGTTTGCATGTTCTCCCCGTGTTCACATGGGATTCCTCCAGGTGCTCCGGTTTCCCCCACAGTCCATAGATATGCGGTGCAGGTGAAATGAATAAACTAATTTGGCCGTAATTTATGTGTGTGAATGTGTGTGGGTGTATGGGTGTTTCCCAGTGATGGGTTGCAGCTCGAAGGGCATCCGCTGTGTAAAACATATGCTGGATAAGTTGGTGGTTCATTCCACTGTGGCGACCCCTGATGAAAAAAAAAATTATTTCTTTTATTTTAATTAATTAATTAATTTATTTTAGTATTGTTATTATGCTTATGATGTTAATTATTTTATTTTACAAAAAAGTGCGTCTCCAATGCTCCAATGTTGCATGAATTAGCTGTTTATATACAACATTCAACTCTCTTTGACAGTTTGGAAAGTAGATGCCTATATATCGCCAGTGGACCACATTCCCGGTCCACGCGCAAACCCACACATGCAGCCAAACACATATGCAAACATCTATACATGCACTGCAAACTCCCAATGCTTCAGGCCTGTCAGTGGGGAGAGTGGAAACTGTTAGACAAGGTCCAACACAAGAAACAACAGGTTTAGACTTGGGGAAGTGGAAAAGAGAAAGATCCCACGGCAGCACAGGCAGGCTGGACACACAGTAATTGCCTTTGAGTGTCAGTAATGGTGTGTATCAGGTAAAGCTCACACTGCACTGCAGAGGAAATGCCTAGCGCAAACCCACATATACTCTACCAGCCAGAGGAGAAAAACACTCAAATTAAGCCAGTTTCATAAAATTATTGGAATGTTGTTTTGTCAACTTTTTTTCAAGTCAGAATGACCTCAAAGTATTAAGACGTGAAGGTAAGCAACTAAAATTCATATTTCACAGAGTTTTTAAATAGCGTGCTTTAATTAATGTTTTAATTGGTGAGCCAAAGAACACAAAATTGTATCAAATTATGATTAAGATAACTTATAATTTATTTCATTAAGGTTTCCTTTAAAGCCCCGTTGTAATTATTTTTGATTCATTTTTATTATTATTTGAGTAGAGCAAATAATCATGAATAAATTTGTAATTTTTTTGCGGTTTTTGGTGCCACTGAAAAACCTTTTCAGATTCTTTTAATCAATCAATCAATCAATCAGTCTGTCTGTCTGTCTGTCTGTCTGTCTGTCTGTCTGTCTGTCTGTC
>CAIGQW010055024.1:1636981-1652885 GCA_903798125.1 Danio choprae
CACACATTTTTTGATTCAGATCATTTTTAATAGATTGTGCAAGCAGCCAAAACAATTTTTTAGTGTTATAAATATTTTTAATTACTTGTATTTTGTGTATGTGTGACTTCAGATTTACTTCATATTTACTTCCCTATGGGTAGGCTCAGTTTCTTTTATGTTTTTATTTTTATTTAAAGCAATTGATTATTTCATTGCTTTTATAGTGGAATAATTGAACATAAACATATGAGACTAAGAAAAATGTTCATTTTAAATGAAAATTAGCATACAGCACTTTGAGGTTATTGCATCTGAACTCTTCATACTTTATGTAGAAATTACAAAAGGAGTATTGAAGTACCTCCTTTTTACTTTTGAATCAAATTCTTTCCAAAATTGACTATTAATTTCCTTATGAGATCCTTCACATAATTCAACCCAGACCTCTTCAATTATAGTATTTAGTCCTGGTTCCCATTTTCCTTTAATATCATCTTTATTTTGTACAATTTTAGTTATTAAACTTTTGTATACACGGGAGACATGTCTTTTATCCACAGTTTTTTTTTTGTCTTTTTTTTTTTTGTCTTTTTAAATGAAGTTCAAAAAAGTCTATATTTCTTAATCCCGGCTCACACTGTACAGTTTCTCAATTTTGTCATCTGAGACAGATTTGTAAATCCTAAAAGATTCTTATAATCCGAGAACACTAGAATTTGTGGTCTTTGATCATTGATTTGACGTTCACCAACAACCAATTAATGGCTGTTGGGATTCAATTTCCTTTTCAATGAATTTCTTTCAGGGTCAGAGGATTTTAGACACTTTCCTGCAGTGTGACTTAATTCTCTTTAGGAAGGGCTTTAAACAAAGAACCAATTGGAGAGCTAAACCTGATGATGCAATCAGCGCGAAAGCTTCAAACCACCATGGGGAAATGTCAAAACTGTTTTATTCCTATGTTTTATTATCAAGGCATGTTATGAGTAAAATTAATGCTATAGATTGTTTATGTTTGCTGTGAGGTATCGTTTCAGAATGTGGGCTACTGAACATGTCACAGATTGATGACATCCAGCTAAAGATGAGCTTTTTGTGTGTCTGTGTTTGCCATGTCTTTATTGTCGATCAGTCTGACATTATGACAACTGAGATCTTATAGTGTGACATGGACATCATGTTCGTACAGTTTGACATGCTACAATCATAAAGGATCACTAAAAATCACACAGTATGAGCCGGGATGCAGTCTATTGGCTGAGCCATTAACATCTATACATCTTATCATTATTTATATAAAAATAATCTGCATGTTAATAAATGCATTATCACCACAATTTCGTGCAGTTTTGCGACCTGATCTAAAGTGAGCACTATTTATTCTTTGCTTTGTTTATTTTTTACATTTACTTTGTAAATTAATGCTATTTATGCTTTACCATAATAAATGACAATTGAAGAAATGAAAAATAAATCTTTGCAATCTTATCTAAAAAAATAAATAACAGGAGTGTCAAAATACAACATATAATTTGATAAAACAAATCGTTATATACATTATACATGTGTTTATAAGTCAAGAATATAGAGAATATATTTATAAACTGCTTACTAATGTCTATTAACTTACAGCTAATGCTTAACAAATGATGAATTAACTAATTGCTAATGCTTAATAAAGGATTCATAGTGTGCAGTTATTATAAAGTATTACTCAATGGTTCATATAGATTTGTACCCATCACAGCTATGCAGTCACCACTATTATCTCTTTTTGGCTTATTTGTCACTATTGTATATTAGTACATCAGAGAACAATGTAGCATGCCAAATCTCAACTCACATTGTCCAAATAAGCACCGTCATTCACGGTGTATGTGAACTGACATCTATAGACTACATTCTTGCAACCCTGATCTTAAATATGAGCTTTTCATTTATTCTTTCCCTCAGTATCACACTGAACAATACACACTGAACTCTGCAGTGCCAACGAAGGCTTTCACTCTTTCTTTTAATATGTTGTGATGTGTTGCCTCTCCTCTCTGGTTTCTCTCTCTCTCTTCCCTGCCGCTCCTCTTTTCTCTGCACCAGGAATGAACTCTCTCAGTGAGGAAAAGCAGCAGGTTAAGCTGGAGGCTTGCCTTGGGAAAGTGAAAGTATCCTCTCTTTGATGTGAGATTCCCACTCTTTCTCTCTTTTCCCTGGCTCTCCTCACACTCGAGATTTACTGAGATTTAATGTTTTTTCTTTGCACACTGTGATTTCTGCTTCTTTATCATTTTCATTATTAATTACAACAAATAGAGGTAGCCAAAATCTGAAGTTTTGAGATTAGATGAAACCATAGACGAGATGTCCTCACTAAAATTAGCTGCTGGAGTATCCTCCATCGTACCAGCTCGGTCTGCTGTCTGTAGATGTCCAGCACTTTCACAAACTGAAGGCAGCCAGCTGTCCTCGAGAAATAGACACTGTTCGATGTGTTAGAGAGTTTTCGCTGTCTGGTTTTTCAAGGCTTCACATGATGAGATGTGGATGGGGCTATTGAAATGCAGCCCTAAAATTGTTCTGTGTCTGGATGAGCACTGGATAATTATGCCATCTCTGTTTTTTTGAAGCCTTGTTAAGATGTTTAATATGGACAGCTCAGTATGTGTTGTGTGGAATTTATTATACAGCAATGTAATGTATAATGAACCACAGCAAGTGGCTGACAGATATGGTGATGCGAGTTTCAGTGGTGTGAAACCAGTTGTAGCAGAACGGTCCGTTCCCACCTTATGGCCAGTGATATCTAGGCATTATTTGTGGATCTAGATTGATTTTCTTCAGTGGTCTTGTTCAAATGGCGTAGTAGTGCAAATTAAAATTTCGATACAATAAAATGAACATGTTTTTACGCAAAAAAGTTTATCATCATTCATCATCACCAATATCACATTGTCATCATTATAATCACAGACATCACTATCATAATCACAATGCTGTTTTCACAATAGCACCTGGAAAATTTGTTCCAGAAATAGAAGTTGTAGCATTACTAGTAAATTGCCGTAATTCTGCTGTGTGTGAATGCAGAAGAAAACATGTTGGTTTGAGAACCTACAAGTTCAGAATGAGCTGACGTGAGATGTCTACTTCGGGCCAGTCAGAACATTCTGACACAGATAACACTTTCACATCCCTGCTGTTTAGGAAAATTAAAGCCTTTGAAAACTTTGTCCAGGCACATTTGGTTACTGTTTGTTAATCAGACAACACTCCAATGTTTCTTCTTAGTGCCAGCTGTAAAAAAAACAAAAAAAACGGATAAAATGCTTGTGCACCGGTGCAGCTATAAGTTTAACTAAAAGTGCTGTGTTCAACTGTGTGACGCATGTGCATGTGAAGGGGAGTTCAGTTTGTCAACCAGGGAGTAAGATTTCGGTACAACAGCAGTGTCTTTCATTTTAAAGAGGGTCTCACAAGTTGCAGCACAAACTCAGACGTATCTCTTAATATGCAAAAAGTGTCATCATTTTGGTTAGCTATGTATGTAAACATAACTGTTTTTTAGCTGCCAATAGAACTTCTGCCTTTGGATGCTAGCGAAAAAAAATGTTTCTCCTATATTCAGTATTTTATCTTCAGTCAACAAAAATCATGCTTACAAATACAAGTGCAGGCATTTAGAGGTAACCTCTGGTTAATGACGTCACAGAATTGTTTATTTTGGTATTTTGCGAATGGTGCTTTTAAATTTTAGAATTTAGTTAAAGTCGTTACAGTCATTTTATGTAAATTTACTAGTATTACTGTGTGAAATATTAAAACCATGAGCACCACATTATCATCAACATGCTCATCATATATTATCATCATCATATATTAACAGCCTAATTAAAAATGTTATTGTCATCATCATAATCACAGATACTGTTATTACTAACATCACATCGCCACCACTATCATGACCATTGTTATGACTATTGTTATCAACATTATCACCAACATCATCATTACTGTCACCATCATTACCAACATATCACTGATACAATACAACTATCACCATCGTATTCACTATCAATGTTTCTCCCTCACCTGTCAGAGGCACTGTCACACCCTCTGCACGTTCCCTTAGTCCCAGTCACCACTCACAATCACTATCCACCACACACCACACCCGTGAACAATCACCAGAGTTCTAATCACCCACACCTGCACCTGCAATCACCCACTCCCTATATATACTCACCTCATTCAGTCACTCACTGGCTGGAATCGAAGCACTTACCCCCCTCTCAGTCCATGATGAACTAATCACACTCAGTCAAGGTAACACCTCCATCCACGAGTACACTTTGCGTTTCAGAGCACTCGCCGTCAGCAGCAGTTGGAATCAGGTTGCGCTCCTGGCAGCCGCTGCAAAGGACTAAAGCCTTACATCCGCGAACACATGGTGATCTACGATGACAGCGCGAACCTTGAAACTTTTATTAAAAAGGCCACGAATGTCTCCCAACATCTTTTTGCCTGTTCTACCTCCTTGTCCGCTACCAGTGCACCCCCTTACAGAACTCGTCGTTGATGAACCGATGATCACGGACTCCTACCGTATCACCGTTTCGGAACGTCAACAATGGAAGGCCATGAAAGAGTACATCTAGGAAACCCTGCGCCAGGGGTTCATCAGACCCTCCATGTCACCTGCCTCATCTTCGTTTCCAAAAAGGATGGAGGACTACGACCGTGTATTGATTACAGAGTGCTGAATGACGCCACGGTAAAGTTCGCCTATCCACTGCCACTCGTCCCTGGTGCCTTGGAGGTGCTCCGCGAAGTGCGGGTATTCAGCAAACAGGACCTCTGCAGCACCTACAACTTTATCTGTATTTGAGAAGGTGATGAGTGGAAGACCGCCCTTATCACACCTACGTGCCACTATGAGTACCAGGTCAAGTCCTACACTGCCTGAGAGAACACCAACTATATCTTAAGAGGAAGAAATGTGAATTCCACTGAACCACCATATCCTGTCTCGGACACAAGAGCTGAAGGGGTCCAGATGGAGAGCGGTAAAGTGGATGCTGTGGCTAAGTGGGAAGAACCTCAAATGGTCAAAGAACTACAAAGATTCCTTGGTTTCACAATATTAAGAAATGCATATTTTAAGCTTCTCAGACACACAAAAAGCTTTTATAAAGGTATCTACACAATACACATTAGTTCATCTTAATCTGATTGTTTGTAAGAAGCAATCAGCTTTTTTTGTGGTAATTAGCATTGGTTTACATTGTGCGTTCCTGAGCGTGTCAGAAAACATGACAGAACGCAACTCGCCATGACGTAGATTCCCATTCTTTATTCATCGACATAATCAAATCCATCACCACCACTGTTTTCACTGTTATCATCACCCCTGCCATTACCAACTTCATTTTCAACATCTTCATCATCCCTGCCGTGGCTCACACAGCAAGAAAACCGCAGTCAATGTAGAAACTTGTGAAAAAGAATTGTTGAAAAGCATAAAGACAGAAAAGATTTCCCCCAGCAGGCTAAACGGATGCAGCGGCTGAGGAAGGCATATCTCGGCCTCAGTATGAGCGTGCTGCCGTTCTCTCCACTCTCATTTGGATAAACATCTCCGCGGGGTAGAGGACAGCAGTGCCGGCGCTCATTCCCATCCCTCATGCTCCTCCTGCCGCAATCAGGTTGCATGAGTATCAAACCCCCCTCAGCTCACAGCCATGTTAATGTAATTCCTTCCACCAATCCTCTCCATGGACAGCTCTGTGTGTTTATCCGTGTGTGTGTGTGTGTGTGTGTTTATAAGTGTGAGTGATGGGATGAGGGCAAGACTGTGTGTTTGGTTTTGTAATGTGTATCAGACCCCCCACTCCCTCTTTCTCTCTTTCACGTAATTAAATTATGAACCCTGGGGTCTCACCATCTCCCATGACTCTGGTGACTGCAGGCCCATGGGACACTGGCAGGGCCCTGTCGCAGCAAAGTGTGTATATGTGGAGGGGGGGCATAAATTCTCGCTCACTTGCCGCCGTGCTGGGCTGTCACCTCAGATCACTCACTGGCATCTCCCGTGAGTCCATGTGCAACCAGCAACCTGACAACAAGCGCAAAATGTGCAGCTCAAGAGGTAAAGCTTGCTGAAACAGAAACAAGACCGAAGACGTTCGGCTGGAGAAGATGGGGGAGACAGGGTAAAAGAGGTGAAACATGGGCTCTGGATATTGTTCCTTCTTGACAGCTGGAAGTTGGGGATGGGATTTGAATTAGAAAAGGAAATTAGAAGAGCAAAAAAGACAGTTCTTTGGAAATCCATCTAAATGATGGTGATTTTACAAATGCAAAAATCATAAAGCTCATCTAGAAAATGTAGAAAATAACGTAAAGAACTTTTTATGCACCACAGAAACTAAACTCTAAAGACTTTAAAGACTGCCCTTTAGAAAAAAAATAATAATAATAATAAAAAAATAATAATATATATATATATATATATATATATATATATATGCACACACACAGACACACACACATTTTTTATTCCAAAAGAGTTAAGAAGTGAGTATTTGGTTGAAGAATAAATAAATTTGTTTTGCTGAACAATTATCATCTTCCAAAAAAGCTCTAAATAACAATATTTCTATTTGATATTTGTAAGAAATCCAGAACAACACTTTTTTTTTTTCTAAAGCTGTACATATGCAATAAATATATGAATTATATGCTGGGCCTCACAGTGGCGCAGTGGGTAGCACGTTCGCCTCACAGCAAGAAGGTCGCTGATCGCTGGTTCGAGCCTCGGCTGGGTCAGTTGGCGTTTCTGTGTGGAGTTTGCATGTTCTCCCTGTGTTGGCGTGGGTTTCCTCCGGGTGCTCCGGTTTCCCCCACAAGTCCAAAGACATGCGGTATAGGTGAATTGGGTAAGCTAAATTGTCCGTAGTGTATGAGTGTGAATGGGTGTGTATGGATGTTTCCCAGAGATGGGTTGCAGCTGGAAGGGCATCCGCTGCGTAAAACATATGCTGGATAAGTTGGCGGTTCATTCCGCTGTGGCGACCCCAGATTAATAAAGGGACTAAGCCAAAATGAATGAATGAATGAATTATATGCTGTTTTTTCAAATGTGAATTTATATATCAGGACATTTACATACAGTGCATTAAATATGTTTAATGTATTTTCAACATATGAAAAGCAGGAATTCCTTATGCATTATTAAATATGGTGTAATATATTATTGTACATTGTTATTGTATTGTATTTCATTGTAAACAAGAACAGTTGCGATGAATGCAGAATGCTGTAAGTTTAGTTGTCTTACCCATCCTGCATTCAACAAAGTTTTGCGGCTCTCTGTATCTTCTTCCACTATCTCCTTTTGCTTTGATATGTACATTGTGCTAGTTTATTTTGCAGAATTAGGTGGAAAGATCAGCAAAGGTTTGTACTCAGAAATAAAGATACAAAATCTGTCACTTTTCAAAAGGTATACTTTTATATCGTAAAGGTGGACATTAGCACCTTTAGGGTACACTTTTGTACCTTTAAGGTTCACTTTTGTAACTTTAAAGCACTATGTGGTATGTATTTCTACTTTTTAGTTATTAAAGACCTGTTAGGAACAAAAATGTACCTTTTGAAAAGGTACTGCCCCAGTGGCAGATTTTGTACCTTTATTTCTGAAAGTGTACATTACAGTACACCTGCCCATAGTCCCTCTCCTCAAACAAATCAGAAGTAGTGGAAAAAATAGAAGAAACTATATAGTAAACATCTCCAACATGATACATCTGACCAAAATATGAATAGGTGTAAGCATCGTCTTAAACACACTTCTTCTATTTGATGCACTAACAACACTGTACACTAATCTGAAATGTTATGTTTAAAAAAACTGGAAAATGTGGTTGCCAGATTTATATACAGTAGAAACTGTAAATAAATATTCTAAATATTATAATAAACCACCATATTTCATTAATTAAGATTTGTACACAAATGTTTTGATATTCTATCATTTACGCATCGTAGCTTTATTACACAGACAAAAACACAACCATAAGCATGTGGAAATGTACGTATATTATTAACCAATGCTCATCACATACAATCTCCCCACAAGCAGAGAGCCATACTAATGTATAAAAGATGCTCGGTGTCTTTTACACAAATGCTAAACACTATAATGGAAACACAAAATTAAAATTAAAAACAAAATTAAAGTAATACAATAAGCATTATTTATCAAACTTGGATGAAACATAAAGCTCTAATATACAACAAAAATGTCCAGGGAATTCCGTTTCACTAGATATTTTTCAAGATATTATAGTAGTCAGCTTCAAGTGCAATTTAAAGGCTTAACTAGGTTAAGTAGGCAAGTTAGGGTAATTGGCCAAGTCATTAACAGTGATTTGTTCTGTAGACAATCGGAAACAAATAATGCTTAAGAAGGCTAATAATATTGGCCATAAATGGTTTAAAAAAAATAAAAAACTGCATTTATTCTAGCCAAAATAAAACAAATAAAACTTTCTCCAGAAGAAAAAATATTACAGGAAATACTGTGAATTTCTTGCTCTGTTAAAATCATTTGGGAAATATTTGAAAATGAAAACAAAAATTCACAGGAGGGCTAATAATTCTGACTTCAACTGTATTAAGGAAATACACTGTTAATCAGGTTACCAATTTTTTTTTTTTTACCATTGCCAAATCATGACCATTTTTACAGCTTCCCTTATGTTTTATTGATCAGGTTCAAAGAATGCAGACAACAGTAGACATATCATATGCAGATGCGGAACTAGAGTACATAATGTAAGATGCCATAATTAATACACGTCAAAGACACATGCATATTTTAAACCTTAAAGCCGGCATCAGCATAATACCCCGCATGACAAATGAGCACATGCAACATAATGAAGCAACATTTAACAGCATAACAGTCCATTTCAGTGCAGCTTCTCCAGCAGGTGAAAAGAAAGTCTAATTGTGTCCGTATAAACCAGACATGAGCAAGAGAACAAAAGTAGGGAGGGAAAAAAAAGTGGTGCACTCTGTAATTTCTCCTGACATTGTTCCCTCACAAACATGAATAAGGCAATTGAACTAGGGCCTCTAATCTCATACATATTGAGTAACAAGCGCTCTCCGCAGATGCATGTAATTGATGCAGCGATTACAGTAGTTCAGCTGCCCTCGCCTGCACCGCTGAAGCGGAACCGTCAGAGATTCTGGATGCCTCGTAAACACTGCCATCATAGAAGACAAGTCTCAGTGTGTTTTTGTGTTAAATCAATAAAACTTGTACGTCCCCCCCTCAAGCTCTACAGAATAAAGACGAAGATTCCATTTCCATTTCCTTCAGTCACGCTAAACATTGTGGATCCAGAAACCAGAGCTTTTTACATGAAAAATACCAGTTGGTGACTTTTTTTTTTTTTTTCAAGCAAGCTGTGCGCTCTGAACAGCAAAAGAATGATGGAGCCCATTGAGTTTGTGTATGGAGGAATGTGATGTGACTGATGATCTTGTGTGGAGCATTCTGACACCAAGTCAATATCGCGCTCCTGTTTCCGAGGATTCGAGTAGTTACCTCTGGGTTTCCACAGCAACTAAGCGCAAAGGACAGGGAGATGAGACGGGCTTTAGTGAGTCGCTCCCTGCGGACAAAAGGTTCACACAAGAAATGTCTTCATTCCACCTGGACTGCTTTCCAGTCAAGCCGTCAAGGAATGGAGAGATACAGGTGTCAGAATGCTATTTTTGCTGACTGTTTTCAGAGCATTTTCTTGATCAAAGATAAAGTTAGCTCAAATCATGACATAGCTCAATTAGTTACAAAGTTACTGTAATTAAATTACTTTTCACTGAAAAAGTAAATAAGGAAATACTTTTACTTTTTAGGTAATTTAGTCACAGTTACTCATAATATACTTGCCTTAAATACCGTACATAAATTCAACAGCTCTATATAAATCAGTTTTACAGTGCATCTGGAAAGTATTCATAGCGCTTCACTTTTTCCACATTTCTTTATGTTACAATCTTATTCCAAAATGAATTAAATTCATTAATTTCCACAAAATTCTACACACAATACGCCATAATGACAATGTGATTTTTTTTAATTGTTGCAAATGTATTAAAAATAAAAAAAACCTGCAAAATCACATGTACATAAGTATTCACAGCCTTTGCTCAATACTTTGTTGATGCACCTTTGGCAGCAATTACAGCCTCAAGTCTTTTTCAAAATGATGCCACAAGCTTGGCACACCTGTCTTTGGGAATTTTTGCCCATTCCTCTTTGCAGTACCTCTCAAGCTCTATCAGGTTGGATGGGAAGCGACGGTGTAAAGCCATTTTCAGATCTCTCCAGAGATGTTCAATAGGATTTAGGTCTGGGCTCTGGCTGGGCCACTCAAGGACATTCACAGAGTTGTTGTGAAGCCACTCGATTGATATTTTGGCGGTGTGCTTTGGGTCATTGTCCTGCTGAAAGATGAACCGTCGCCCCAGTCTGAGGTCAAGAGCACTCTGAAGCAGGTTTTCATTCAGGAAGGCTGTAATAAAAAAAATGTGGAAAAAGTGAAGCGCTATTAATACTTTCCGGACGCACTGTATGAAGCAGATTAATATATATTACAGAATAATTCTATTTTTCAAAGAAAATTCATGTAATTTTTTAAATTGCATATGCTTAAGAAAAAAAATTACAAACTAGTTCATGACAATATAAAATCAGAGAAGGAGAAAAATTCTAGATATATATTTTTTACAATGATATCTCACAGCAGTTCGTAACTTGATTTAGTGGCTATGATTCGTATGAATTCGTAGATCTCATTCACACAATTTAGTACAATTTGCTCATCCCGCAAGGAGGGTTGGGTTAAGGGATGGGGTTTGTTACTACGCCTCCTTTTATAAATCGCACATTTTTGTATGACTGAACTAGTACGAATTTGTATGAATTAGCCACTAAACTGACAAATGTAAAATAGTTACGTTTCCTCGTGAGATCAGGCTGATTTTTGTTATTCATATTTCTGCTATAGAAGTTTGTATGATATGACAAGTGCACATGCCTATAAACAATTCATTTTTTTTTGTTTATAACATCATCCAGTATGTATGAAATTCATTTGAAAAGTTTTGTTTTTATACATTTATTGTTTTAAATGTAAGTGTTATTTTTTTAAACTAAAGTGAAAGGTACCTGGCACGGTAGCTCAGTGGTTAGCAGGAAGGTTGCTGGTTCGAGTCCTGGCTGGACCAGTTGGCATTTCTGTGTGGAGTTTGCATGTTCTCCCCGTGTTGGCGTGGGTTTCCTCCGGGTGCTCCGGTGTCCCCCACAGTCCAAAAACATGTGCTATAGGTAAATTGAAGAAACTAAATTGGCCGTAGTGAATGAGTGTGTATGGGTGTTTGCCAGTACTGGGTAGCAGCTTGAAGGGCATCCGTTGCGTAAAACGTATACTGGAATAGTTGGCGGTTCATTCCGCTGTGGCGACCTCTGAAATAGACACTAAGCTGAAGGAAAATGAGTGAATGACTAAAAGGTACTGCACACTGTAAAAAGCTATTCGTTTGCTTTACTTACAAAAGTGAGTAAACCCATTTCTTTTAAATGGGTTGCGTTTAGTTGACTTTACTTAAAAAAGTAAGTAAACCCATTGCCTTAAAATGATGAATTAAATGAATTATGTGCAAAATTATAAAAATAAAGTCAAGTTAACCATTACAACGAGTTCATTCACTATTTAAAGTCAACTTGTTGCTTTTAAGAAAGCGGGTTTACTCACTTTTCTAAAGTGAAGTAACTAATCGCTTTTAACAGTGTTGGACTGAAATGGAGAGATCTTAAAGTTTGTCATTTATGTGTAATCTAAGAGTTTAATTTATATTGTCTGTGCATTGAGATTAATGTGGATGTTTAGTATTAAGTCAACTATTGAATTATACTTATTGAGTAACCAACTTACTTTTCAGACAAAGTAAATAGAAAACTAATTTCAATACAATTTTAATGATAGTAATTAGTTATTAATTACCTTTTTGAAGTAGCTTACCCAACACTATTCAGTTATAATAAAAGACTCGATGTTTGAGACTCAGAGATGTCAAAGAATAAAGGCATTTCGGCAACTTTTTAACAAACAATTAATTTGTAGATGGGTTTTTTTGTTTCTAGTGATGAAGTTATGGTGATTTTATTTGAAGAGGCCACTGCCCCAGAGGTCTGAGTGTAATTGGGTTATCCTTTGGGTCATATCAGTGCAGAGCATTAATAACGTGACTTGGAAGAAGAGGAGCCGTGAGCTAAGATAAACATTAACCCCAGTCACTGGCCTAGTGCTAAATGAGATACCATTCTTTACTAATTAAACTATCAGGATATACGAGGACACAGCAGGATGATGGAGGTGGTAGGGATGAGAGTTTGGATGTGATTGAAAGCTCCTGGTTTACTCTAGAAAGGGAGGATTTTAGCTGTTGAATGTGTACATTTCTAAACCACTTAAAGCACTGTATCTGCTGGTGCATAAGTAGTATTCAATAAGCTTGTTTGTTCATTCATTTTCTTTTCGGCTTAGTCCCTTTATTAATCTGGGGTCGCCACAGCGGAATGAACCGCCAACTTATCCAGCATATGTTTTATGCAGCAGATGCCCCTCCAGCCGCAACCCATCACTGGGAAACATCCATACACATTCATCCACACACATCCACTACGGACAATTTAGCTTAGCCAATTCAACTGTACCCCATGTCTTTGGACTTGTGAGGGAAACCGGAGCACCCGGAGGAAACCCACGCCAACACGGGGAGAACATGCAAACTCCACACAGAAATGCCAACTGACCCAGCCGAGGCTCGAACCAGCAACCTTCTTGCTGTGAGGCAATTGTGCAACCCACTGCGCCACCGCGTCACCCTCAATGAGCTTGTAATTTTTGTCATTTTTTTTCAATGTCTGAATAAAAGGTTCCACTACTGTTATATTACTCTATAAAAAAATTATTTACAAAAAAAAACTTAAACATAAATTAAATGTATAATTTGAGAATTACCAGCATTACCCAACCACACTTAAATTTATCAAATAAAATGTATTTCTAAAAAAATGTAAACCGTGATTGCTCAAAAACAGCCCAGATTTATGAAACTCATAACTTAATATAAAACATAAAAGTATATCTGTGTCAAAAATGATCTGAACACAAAATGTATAACATTTTCTTAAAAATTGTTGCATGTCTTCAAAAAACTGTAGTAAATAAATAGTAAGAAATGTATCACGTTTTTCTTAATATATGCCTCTCTAAGCCCCAAATGGTTCTGAATCAGAAATAAACTTAAAATATTAAATGACAATATTATTAGTATACATTTTACCAACATCTGCCTCTGTGGGCAGCTGCACAGTGATAAAAGAACAGGTGTTTTGGGTCATTACTATTTCAGCACAATTAGACTGCTGTGTTACAAAGCACTGAACACTTTATATAGGATTTAATAAGTCTTTTTATATGCCATTTAAATATATTTCTGAAGCTTGAAATGTTTTTCAGTGGCATGTGGAAGCAGCCACATGCTGTGCTTTATTTAGCACCTACAGGTGTTGTCAGTAACATCTGTGAGCACAAGCAACACACGGAGACCCATGTTATTTCATATTATTAAACATGCATCTGGGGTCCATCTTGAGGTTTCCCACAATTAGCACACCCACCCTAAAATATGATCAGTCAAAATGCCATATGTGGGTTTTCCCGTTCAGCACCTGCATTGATAAAAATAAGAATAGCTTTTTGAGCAGATACGCTTGGATGCTTTGGTCATCTGGCTCTATGCTGTGTTAATTTTCTTTGCTAAATCTATTCAGGTATGGATTTGGAGCAACATTTTACTGTAGTAGGCCTCATTACACATTAAATGGCATTTTGCAATCAGTTTACAGTTTTTCTCAGTCGTTTTAGAATTGTAATTCTCAAAACTTACTGTTCATTTTATCACGTGCACATCAAAAAAACAGTTTCTCATTTATTTGAACAAGTTGCAAATGCTTTGGTGCATCCATGCAAATGATATTTTTTTGATGTTTTCTACATTATCAATTGCTTATGTCATGTTCATGAAAATGTATTATAATGGTCTCTGTTGAATAGTCTCACCCCCCACAACATTTAGGCGTTAGCTCAAAGCATAAGTCTTTACATGCAAAATGGTTGAACAAGTCATAATTTTTTGTCATAATGCATTTTTCGATACATTTCCATTAAACTTTTTTTCTAAATCTGTCTACAATTGGTCAATTTCTCCCAGGTGAATCTTGACTTTTTCGAATGAAGGTGCATCTCAAAAATTGTCCTATGTTCACATTTCTACTTTTGTTTTGTTTTTTCTTTGTGCTATGCAGTGCTGTATTTTGCTTTCTATATCACAATGGCATGATCTGTCAACAAATTAAAGTACAAACAGCAAAAAAAAAGAAGTCATTGTTTTGATCATAACACCCCTCCAAAATACACTGTTATATTGACAACATGACCAAGTAATTTGACTGTCTTATCCATACACAAGGACTTGTCATTCTGACAGCATTCACATGTTCATTGACTCAGAAATGTAGTTTTGAGAGATTTTGAGCAAGAGACTAGCTTTTGCAAATAATCAATGGTGTTTTGCTATTTGTACACATTGTTTTGAGAAATGCACTTACTGTTTAGCTAATTTCAATTATGATCTGAGAAATGTGCCTAAGCAACTGAGAAAAACTGTAAAAGGGCATATTTGAAAACAACATATAAAAATGGCCCTCTTACCAATAGGGGGTGCTCTTTCTACTAACACCAACACAAGGCACGTTCCCTTCAATTTAGGCAGAACAGGTGGACTGACAACTAATGTAATGCCTAAATGCATAGACACAAGTCTATAACCATCGGATTTGACAGTAACTCCAGCTATCGCATAAAAACCCTAGAACAGAGTCCTTAGTTTAGAAATAAGAAAAAAACTCAAGCCCAAGACCAGAGAGGAAAGTCTCACCCAGCATGAGACTTTGTCACTAACATCCAGCCTGCCTGACACAATCTCCACTTCGGCTTAAACTACACAAGTCATGATTATTTTCACAGCTTGTTACCAAGCTCCTGGTTCAAAAATGACATTGTAGAAATTTTATATTGTGTTACAATTAATGCGAGGACAGAAATAGGCTGGAATGAGTAATTTAATAGATCACTGAGAGCATAAAATAAGTCATTAAAAGCATCCAATTTATATAACCTCATAAAAAAACACTCTCTGGCTATTAGCAGAGATGCTGTGCTTGAGAGCTACCAATCACCATCTGAGTGTTCCCCGTAATCTCTAGTGCAGTTCAAAACACTAATGTTTGCACAACCTTGATGCTGACACCACTGACCAAACCAGCGACAGATAGACGGAGTGACTGAGAAAACAACTGACAGAAAGATGAAAAGACAACAGATAGATAGATAGATAGATAGATAGACAGACAAACAGACAGACAGACAGACAGACAGACAGACAGACAGACAGACAGACAGACAGACAGACAGACAGACAGACAGATAGACAGACAGACAGACAGACAGACAGACAGACAGATAGACAGATAGACAGATAGATAGATAGATACACATATATAATAAATAGAATAGATATACACAGTAGACAAACAGGGACGGATGAAGGGAGTGATGGATGGATGTTTAGTATACTAGTATATACAAGTAAATACTTATTGTAGCTACATATAATAGATTTACAAAGTAGACAGACAGACAGACAGACAGACAGACAGACAGACAGACAGACAGACAGACAGATAGATAGATAGATAGATAGATAGATAGATAGATAGATAGATAGA
>CAIGQW010055024.1:1652895-1664373 GCA_903798125.1 Danio choprae
ATAGATAGATAGATAGATAGATAGATAGATAGATAGATAGATAGATAGATAGATGTTTAAGTATACACTCAGCAATAGATAAGTATGTACTCAGCATTTTAAATGTACTACATTTTCACATTTAACCCACACACACATTCTCTATATCACAGTATTGTAGGTAATCAGTGTACACAAGCACTCAGACTTTCCCTAGGTAGGTGTATTTTGTCACTTTCCCTCCACAGTACTGGACTGAGAGCTGCAGTTCATCTGATTAGCTGTTCGTTGTGGGCGACATGTGAAATGTTTGTATACATAAAACCAAAATACACAGCACATTGTTTTAGATGTGGGATTTCTGGTGGACAGTGAGTCACGGCTTGACCTTTTCAGAGCGATGTAGGACTATAAGAAACTGCAGTGTCGACATGGGGTAAACTCTGCGTGAACGCTAACGACTTAGTCTACCGCTGATATATAAAAATTACATCTCTGACGTTCCAATTATTTTGAAACATCTTGCTGTGTTTTCTACACATAATGTGAGAAATACCAAGTAAAGCATGCTGAAGTCCTTCATACATCTGTACTTTCCTTAGTCATAGCCCATAAATCTCTCCAACACAAAGTCCCTTTGTATCAAGCTGATGAATTATTGACAACACCACTTTTTTTTCCGTCGTCTTCTTCAATATTTCAAATGCTATACTCCCTTTTATTTTGCTGTTCTCGGCTCAGAGGTTTTAAATAGGAACAAAGACATGGAAGAACTCATGCTTGCTGGGTTACTGTTCACATTCACAGGAAAATGATGCAAAAAAAGAAACTTTTATCAGAACCTATCAATCAATAGACCGATAAAAGACAATGATCCATTTATGTGTGAGTGTGTGTTTCATTCTTGCCATATGCTGTGTAGTTCTCGTGAGCCTCTGCTGATAGTCTCAGAGATGTGAGGAACATCAGTAGTAAAGTATAAAAGATGCACTTTGACGTTTTACTTAGAGAGTTGTGTGTGTGTGTGCGGATCCAGGAGGAAAAATTTATTCCGACAGAAATAAGGCGTATCGTCAACTTTCTTTGCAAAACTCACTGCTGTCACAGGTAAGTTCAAAACACACCACTATCGCTTTTACCATTTTCCCCCCTTTAACTTTCAAGAAAGGTACGTATAGCTGCGTTTTTAAACTCAGGGTTGTAACCACTGTGGAACAAGAACCTGAGGCACAAGCTGGTCTTGCTTTTTTTGAGTACCTCAAACCGTGTCACCTTTCCCAACTCAAAAAATGATGATGACTTGCGTGTTGCATGTAGAATCTGTGTCCTTTCATTTGTGTACTTTGCAGTATGTAAATCTTCTTTTTCTGCATGACTCACTTTTGCAAAATGCATTTGACATTCATTTATTTATAATTAAATATTACATTTTGTGCTGATTCCTCCTCCTCATATGTTCCCTGCGCAAAGGTCAACACCTACAAAGCATGTGTTATTAAGTGTCACATATCAAAACATCTTCAACTGACGTGTTGCCATATTTGATGTTTGATTGCGTTTGTAAGTCAGTGATGAGTTTGTAATCGATATTGAAAGGAATAGTTCAGCCAAACAAATTAATATAATGTTAATTTACATACACTGGATTTTTGTTTTATTAGTTGGCGATTCATTCATTCATTCATTTTCATTTCGGCTTAGTCCCTTTATTAATCTGGGGTCGCCACAGCGGAATGAACCGCCAACTTATCCAGCATATGTTTTACGCAGCGGATGCCCTTCCAGCTGCAACCCATCCCTGGGAAACATCCATACACACCCATTCACCCTCATACACTACGGACAATTTAGCTTACCCAGTTTACCTATACCGCATGTCTTTGGACTTGTGGGGGAAACCGGAGCACCCGGAGGAAACCCACGCCAACACAGGGAGAACATGCAAACTCCACACAGAAACGCCAACTGACCCAGCCGAGGCTCGAACCAGCAATCAGCGACCTTCTTGCTGTGAGGCGAACGTGCTACCCACTGCACCACTGTGAGGCCCTAGTTGGCGATTCATAAAATGTAATTCAAAAAATTATTACTTGTGGCTCCTGAAGAAACATTAAGGACTTATGAAGTGAAACAATCAGACTGTGCAAGAATCTAAACATTATACAACTCTATTACCTTTAACCAGCAGCCCTAGCAAACAGCTTCCAGTCACTTGACACAGCATTTTGTTCTTGTTCTTTCTAGCCATGCTATATTTTACCACAGAAACTGATTCACATTTTTAATCACTCTAACTTAAGCATACCTCACTTCAAGTATCATTACCATCATTACCGTGAGTAACAAATTTTCAAATACTAGTGCATTTGTGTCATGGAATGTAGTTTTAAAATGAGAATGTAGTTGTTTAAACTTCAAATATGTTTTTAAAACAAAAATAGAAGTAATTTGAAAATTTGTTTCAATGGTTTCTGAGATGTGAGCACCAGGATGACAAGCCCAAAACTCATCGAGAACAACCTTACCTCAGACACGGCTTTTGGAATCTACTGCTGAAAGTAACGGTCAATACAAAAATGTATGAATTTTTGAATGAATTTTGAAATGATTTATATATGATTGATTGTATACACTGGAGCAAATTAACAGTGGAGAGGATGGATGTGTGTGTTGTGTTCAAAATGGTATTTGTGCTTATCTTGAATAGAACAATCATAAAATATTGTGTTTGTGTGCATAGCCTGTAATTTTTCCCAATGTTTAATATGCGACAGGAAGCTCACGCTCCAGACTGTTGGATTCACTCCAGGCTGTTTGTTGTGACTGTGAATAAAGGTAACAATTTTGTAAATAACGTTTCTTGCCCAGACCAATGGTTTTGCTTCTTAAGACCTCATTTGTAGCACGACAAGCCACATGTATTCATTTGGTTTTGCCTGTATTACATTTTTTGTTGAACCTGCGTTATTTTTTTTTTGTCTTGTGTTATATTCATGTTCTCAAAATGTTATTTAAAGGCTTTTAGAACATTCACATTATGTAAATGCTGTCTTTTTCTATCAACATTACAAAAATGTTCCAGAAATATTTTTTGACAATGCCACATGCTAATATTTACACAGCTTGAGGATAGGAACGTTAATGTTCTCAGAAGCTATTAACATATTATGATCCATAATTCTTACAGTATGTTCTACTGACAAAATCATCTACTGTACATATTGAATGGCCTGAGAAAGAATAAATTGACAACAAAAGTTAATTCATGAGTGAACTACACCTTTAAGATCTGTTAATGTTCCTGTCAGACACTGAGGTGTTAAAGCTTGAGAGGATAAACACTCCCTCAACCTTTCATTCAGCCTGTCAGACAAGTCTATGAAAACACATTATGCATGTTTTGCTGCATTTGTCATATTTGGTGTTATTATCCCTGGGGTCATACTACTACAATCCATGTCCGCTTTCTTCAACTTTCCTAGGGTTTCGTCTTAATATTACTTCTCTCAGTCCTCTCTTGCTCTTTGTTCTGTCTGAGTTTTAAAGTGAGTCAGATGATGTTTGTCTGCATTAATCTCTCGCCCTTTTGTAAACATCAAAACTCTGCTTTGGAGCCACTTCTAACGCAAGTTAGCGGCAAGTAATGGCATGCATTAAAAAAAAAAATCACAGGAGGAGATGAAATAAAGAAGACGATTTGAAGTGTCTGTCTAACTTCAGTGTGAGAAATAAGGTCTCGGTTAGAAAAACTGTTCATTCTACATCACTTTTAAGCTTCTTTTATATATTAAAATATTATTTATTAACCTAAATAAATGTGAGCAGGGTAAAGTAAAATAATGTCATGTGCACTGCCAATACACTGAGTCAATGTACCACTAATAAGTATATTAAGAATGTATTGATTAGTAACATCATATTCCACCTATTTATGTTATAGAAGTCTTCATGAAGTCTTTCCCAGAGCACAAACTTGAATGAAAGACATTTTAATTAATTAATTTACTTATTTTGTTTGGTTTATATAGGGGTGGCACGATGGCTCAGTGGGTAGCACTGTCTCACAGCAAGAAGGTCGCTGGTTCGAGCACCTTTTGGGTCAGTTGGCATTTCTGTGTGGAGTTTGCAAGTTCTCCCTGTGTTCACATGGGTTTCTCAGGTGCTCCGGTTTCCAAACACATTTCAAACACATGTGCTATAGGTGAATTGAATAAGCTAAGTGAAGTTTATTTATAAACTAATTTCGAGAGGATCACGTGCTTATGATTGCTTACAGCTGGCCTGCATTAGCCCGCAATCGATGCACCAATCAGATGATTCCTAGATCACCATAAATAACCAGAGTTCCCTCTTTGCAGTATCTTCGTCTTGAAGAACTCCCCCCACCCACCCCTACTCCTCCTTCCCAGATGGGCGACACGGTGGCCCAGTGATTAGCACTGTCGCCTCACAGCAAGAATGTCTTTGGTTAAAGTCTCAACTAAACTAGTCGACATTTCTGTGTGGAGTTTGCTTGTTCTCCCCGTGATCGCGTGGGTTTTCCCCGGGTTCTCCGGTTTCCTCCCACATTCCAAAAACACGCAATTTAAGTAAATCGAACACACTAAGCAATACCATTTACAAGCCCACAATAAGTCGGGGGAGTTCATCGAGATCTACCTGAGCTCAAGCTCCCCTCTCGCCCTGCGAACGGGAGGGAGCCCAGGGCTCGAGGATCTCGTGAGCTCAGGGCTCTCTCCCGGGACAGCATGCCAAACAAGCTATATTACCAATCATCAGCTAAGTGTGAACTCTTGAAATTGGACATAGTGTATGTGTGTTAATGCAAGTGTGTATGGGTATTTCCCAGAACTGGGTTGTGGCTGGAAGGACATCTGCTGCGTAAAACATATGCTGGATAAGTTGGAGATTCATTCTGCTGTGGCGGCCCCTGATTAATAAAGGGAGTAAGCCGAAAAGAAAATTAATGAATTAATAAATATATATATTCATTCATTCATTCATTAATTTTCACTTCGGCTTAGTCTCTTTATTAATCTGGGGTCGCCACAGCGGAATGAACCGCCAACTTATCCAGCATATGTTTTACACAGCGGATGCCCTTCCAGCTGCAACCCATCTCTGGGAAACATCCGTACACACCCATTCACAGTCATACACTACGGACAATTTAGCTTACCCAATTCACCTATACCGCATGTCTTTGGACTTGTGGGGGAAACCAGAGCACCCAGAGGAAACCCACGCCAACACGGGGAGAACATGCAAACTCCACACAGAAATGCCAACTGACCCAGCCGAGGCTCGAACCAGCAACCTTCTTGCTGTGAGGCGAACGTGCTATCCACTGCGCCACCGTGAGGCCCGAAAGAGGTAATTTTCACATCAATTAGTATACAAACTCTAGTCTCCCACAAAGGCTTTGTGAAAATATAATTACTCTCTGTTTACATACAATGACTTATTTCAGTAGTTTGACAAATATTTGTAATACCCATGAATATTTCTTTATACAAAAAAATACTAATTTGTACCTAATTCTTCTTACATATTATTATAGCACAGTTAGTGCTATAATCATACAGCATAGTTAGTGCTATTTATCACACTTTATATTTAATATATATATATATTCATTCATTCATTTTCATTTCGGCTTAGTCCCTTTATTAATCTGGGGTCGCCACAGCGGAATGAACCGTCAACTTATCCAGCATATGTTTTACGCAGCGGATGCCCTTCCAGCTGCAACCCATCTCTGGGAAACATCCATACACACCCATTCACACTCATACACTACGGACAATTTTAGCTTACCCAATTCACCTATACCGCATGTCTTTGGACTTATGATCTTTCTACATCTTTTATTTTATAATGAGAAATAAAAGACAATATTTAAAGAATGTGCATATGTGTACATACTCTAGTACCACAAAGGAAATTTGACGTAACATATAAGAGAACGCACACAATAAAGCAAAATAACAAAGAACCAAAATCGCAAAGCGGTCTTAGATCAGCAATAATCTGACATTATTTTGATTTCAAATGGTTTATTTAGCAGTTTTCACTCCACTTCCTGTGTATCCTTACTAATGAATGACAGTTCTAGCCAACATGGCTTGAATTATGCGCAGCACATTTGCTAGATTTTTGGAAAACAGTTGCGACTAACTTTTTTTTTCTCAACACAGACTCATTGAAAATACATGCTTCAGCCAAATATGTTTTTTTTCTGAAACTGCAAAAACATATGCTTGATGGCAGTTTGTATGTGAAATGAATGCTACAGGGCAGTATGGTGCTAAACATTTTTCCTCTCACACTAATGATATTTACAGGAAGGGACATATTATCAACAAACAATATACTATTTTTATGCAGTTCTTTGCACAACACCAAATACAAACAACCACAAAACAACTCAACAGTCTCAATGACTTATAATCAAATAAGTTTGCCTTACCTATTTATCTCCATATGGACAACTTTTCTGGTGTGGTCAGTTTTCTCGGTAGAACACATTGTACAGTGTTGTGCTTGGGTTCAAGTCCAGTTATGCACAAAGCTATGGGGTCACAGTGTGGACTTTTCTGTTATGTTTGCTTTTGAAAACATTGTGGTTGGGTTTAGGAAAGGGTTTAGGTCAGTGGTTCTCTAGGTGGTCTGTATGACAAGCCCCGTCTTCTTGCGGATGTATACATGAAGGATGTGTATCTGAAACGTACAGCAAAACATACCCCAAGTAAAGGATTTCAGAATCACAAAAATGTGGACAGCACCCTCTAGTGGATTTGTCATCTGAAACGTGCAATGAAATGTACGCGGAGCAACGTATTTTTTGTTTCACTCAGGCATGTATTTTCAATGAGCCCCATACCTTGGTAGTTAAGCTGTAAATGGTATTGTTGTTTGTGAAACGTACCCTAAATTGATTGAGGTGTTAATGTGAATGCTTTTCAGTTCATTTGAGCCATCAATCTGATTATTTGGGGGTATGTAAAAAAAAAAAGACCTAACGTCAAAATCTAATTTTGTTGCTCAAGTCCACCAGGCCTCATTCACTTGCACTATACGAAAACAGCAGCCAGGACATTCTACAAAATGAGAACCCTTGGTGTTCCAGAAAGAAAAGCATAAGGGTTCAGAACGGCCAGTAAATAATGACAGAGTGGCAGTCACTGGAAAGCCATAGTGATTTTGTCTTGTCCAAGTCCCACCAACACCATTACCACATTCTCTAAAAGTCAAGACCAGACATCACAGACATCAGCCTGCTCTGTCATCTCAGTCTGACCTTTCTGTTCCTCTCTCAGTCTATTTTTCCCTCTTCTTTCTTTTCCACCCTATCTTTGTCTGACCAGCTTAAGTTTAGCAGTCTAGGAATCCCTCATAATGATGTCAACTGGCAGTCTTCCTCATGTATATTCACTTTTCCCTGCGTCTCAGCGTTTATGCGTGTGACTCGTTCAGGGAGTCCGGATGCAGGTATGAAAATGTTTATGCAGCACAATAACTTTCCTCTTAATTGCATTGAGTGTTCTTCAACACCTGAGATCCATAAACATCCATCGTCATCACTCATTACCCATCACTCTCACAGATTCTGAAAGCTGAAGTGAGGATTTTTTTTTACGATGTTAAAACACCTTGTCCTATCCCTGTTTAATATGCTGAGATGACTATATAAGTGAGCCATACTAGTCCCACTAGTCCCACCAACTAGTCCCACCCTATTTGAATGGGACTAGTTTTCTGAACAATATTTCAGTTATGATCTGTTATTTTTTTGTGTGTGTGTTCTGTTTCAGACACTAACATTTCAGTGTTTAATACACAGGTGGGAGTGTGTGTTTTCCCTTGTGTAAATGTGGCTTGCCCGATGTTGAAATGAAAACAGACAGTTTTAGAAATGTATGTAATTTCGCTCTGCTTAATTAATAGCTTTTTTTACAGCTGATATCATACTGAGCCCTGCACATGACATGCAGGGAGAAAAAATGTATGTCTTGGCTACAAATTCACTAATTCAATTCATCGTCTTACTAATTAGGTAGCACATTTTACTAATTTGTTCCCTTGTTTAAAGTAAGTTGTAAGCATGATACATTAATTGAAGAACTGAAGAAAAAGCAGAAAGAAGAGATAGAAGTGGTTGAAGCACCATTGGCTAACACAAAACATTGTCAAACCCAAGGAGAAGTATACAGTGCTCAGCAAAAATGAGTACAGCCTTCACAGATCTCTCTTTTAAATTAATATTTTCTATAGGATGCTTTACAATAATGTATTTGTAGGGTTAATCCTAACCCAAACCGTCAGTACCAAAGACAAAACTGTAACTAATCTAACAAAGAAAAAAACAGAAGATCACAGTCTAAACATTACTACACACAAATTAATATGTTAGGGGAAAATATTAAATAAAATTTTAATACGAGAAACATAAAATATAAAATTTGTTAATTTTTTATTTGTATTTTATTTTATTTTTTGCAACTGGTTTGATTATCTTTTTAATCCTAAAGATGTTTGGTGACCATACTCTTATTTTATTGGATATAACTTTTTTTTATTCAAATGCACCAAACATTATTGTCTAAAGTCACTGAGAAATAGATGATAAAAATATTCTTTTTCAAAAGGGGGTGTACTCATTTATGCTGACCACTGTATATGTGTGTATATCATGGGTTTGATCATTCTGAATGGGATCTACAGTATGTGCAATTCTCTCAGATATTTGTTTGAAAAGTTCATTTGTTTATTAAAAGTATCCTGATTAAGGTAGGTAGTGTGAATGCATTAAGGTAGAACATTGTTTCTGTTGTTAGAGAAAAATGTTGGAGCTGGCTGGCAACTTTTAAAAATATGATTAATGTGCAAACAGTATAGCTCAGATTAGTAAAAAAAAAAAAAAAACTAGAGTAGACATTCACATTCAGACAGAATGACATTCCTCAGAGGACCATTAAGTTTTCTGAAAAACTCCAAGTAATTTGCTCATGAATTTAAACAGAAGTTGCGTAAGAAAAAGTACAGACTTGGCAGAATCTGATTCAAATCTCAAATTATGTCTGTTCAACAAAAAAATTCCTAACTTCCTCTGGGAAAACTTTTCCTATCCAAAAAAGGGTTATACAGTGCATCCGGAAAGTATTCACAGCGCTTCACTTTTTCCACATTTTTTTATGTTACAGCCTTATTCCAAAATGGATTGAATTCATTAATTTCCTCAAAATCCTACACACAATACCCCATAATGACAATGTGAAAAAAGATTTTTTGAAATTGTTGCAAATTTATTAAAAATAAAAAACCTGAAAAATCACATGTACATAAGTATTCAAAGCCTTTGCTTAATACTTTGTTGATGCACCTTTGGCAGCAATTACAGCCTCAAGTCTTTTTGAATATGATGCCACAAGCTTGACACACCTGTCTTTGGGAATTTTTACCCATTCCTCTTTGCAGTACCTCTCAAGCTCTATCAGGTTGGATGGGAAGCGACGGTGTACAGCCATTTTCTGATCTCTCCAGAGATGTTCAATAGGATTTAGGTCTGGGCTCTGGCTGGGCCACTTAAGGACATTCACAGAGTTGTTGTGAAGCCACTCCATTGATATTTTGGAGATGTGCTTTGGGTCATTGTCCTGCTGGAAGATGAACTGTCGCCCCAGTCTGAGGCCAAGAGCACTCTAAAGCAGGTTTTCATTCAGAATATCTCTTACATTGCTGCATTCATCTTTCCCCTGCATTCATCCGCATCAATCCTGCTGCTGAAAAACATCCCCACAGCATGATGCTGCCACCACCATGCTTCACTGTAGGGATGGTATTAGCCTGGTGATGAGCGGTGCCTGGTTTTCTCCAAACGTAATGCTTGGCATTTACTTCAAAGAGACCAGAGAATTTTGTTTCTTAGGGTCTGAGAGTCCTTCAGATGCCTTTTGGTTCCAAACATCTTCCACTTATGGATGATGGAGGCCACTGTGCTCATTGGAACTTTCAGAGCAGCAGAAATTTTTCTGTAACCTTCCCCAGCCTTGCGCCTCGATACAATCCTGTCTCGGAGGTCTACAGACAATTCCTTTGTCTTCATGCTTGGTTTGTGCTTTTACATGCACTGTCAACTCTGAGACCTTATATAGACAGGTGTATGCCTTTTCAATCATGTCCAATCAACTGAATTTACCACAGGTGAACTCCAATTAAACTGCTGAAACATCTTAAGAATGATCAGTGGAAACAGAATGTACCTGAGCTCAATCTAGAGCTTCATAGCAAAGGCTGTGTATACTTATGTACAAAAAATCTTGTTTCACATTGTCATTATGGGGTATTGTGTGTAGAATTTTGAGGAAATAAATGAATTTAATCCATTTTGGAATAAGGCTGTAACATAAATAAATGTGGAAAATGTGAAGCGCTATGAATACTTTCCAGATGTAGTGTAAACTGATTTCCCAAGAACTGCAAATGCTGTCAATAAATTACTTTAATTTGCTTTAAAAGTCATCTTCTATAAAACAAGTACTGTACTGTACTGTAAAGAAGCACGAAAGGATAAATATACATTATATAAGGCACACTTCTTATATTAGAATATCAAGACTAAAGGCCTGCTTACAATAACTTTGACAGCTATATTAGCCTCCACACCACATTCTGTTTATAACAAGCACCCCCTACAGTTTTGTCATCTGCTGCTTTAAATGCATGCACTCATTTAAAGCAGGATGGATTCTGATTGGATGTTAGTTTTATCGTTCATCGGCTAGAAAACTAAATAATAATGGTGTTGTTCTGTGATGTTTGCGCTTCAGTTGTGGTGTGGACTCCACTATTCTATAATTCTTTTATAATGATTTGAGTAAAATAAGGGCCAGATTTTCTATCAGCTTGCAGGGACACAAACCCACTTTGGCATTTGACTTTTTCAGGCACCAAATTTATATCAATGGATCATGCAATGACGATTGATCACCTGTTTGAGGTAGTTAACCAGTAGATTAATGACCAAATAGGTTGTCCATCCAAGCAGCTTATTAAGACTTATAGTTATGTTTTAAAGTACCTCTAGCTGGTCTAAAAACAACAACAGAGTTGTGTGTTCTCATGAAATTAAGTATAGCCGGCATTACCAACCAAGATGAAGGATTGTTGAAATGAAGTGTGTTGACTTTGTAGACAGTCCTTTACCCACTATGTTGCCTGTTCCAAATCCCAAAATGTACCTTTATAAATTTGGAAGAGGTTTTGGAACATTTAGAATGAACCCGCAATTGTTGCACTTCTATTACGCAGTGCTTCAATCAAACTACATAACTAATCCCGAGTTATCACAAATGTGGAAGGACTCAAAGTATGACAATGAGCAGATGATAATGAGCCATTGCATGTATCAAGTGCACACATACGCAAACACACACACATGCAAGCATGCACGCACACACACACACACACACACACACACACACACACACACACACACAC
>CAIGQW010055024.1:1684373-1707009 GCA_903798125.1 Danio choprae
CTAAATTGTCCGTAGTGTATGAGTGTGAATGGGTGTGTATGGATGTTTCCCAGAGATGGGTTGCAGCTGGAAGGGCATCCGCTGCGTAAAACATATGCTGGATAAGTTGGCGGTTCATTCCGCTGTGACGACCCCAGATTAATAAAGGGACTAAGCCGAAATGAAAAATGAATGAATGAATGAACTCCCGCAAGTAAATTTCCATCTGCATCTGTATTTTATAAGATCAGGAAAAGCCTAATTAGCTGCTTCAGAGTTGACGACCACTGCTAAAATAATTTAATATAAAAATATATAAAAAGTAATAAAATATTAAATTAATACTTTTTTCTAAAGATACAGTACATTTTTTTCTCTCAGTGTATACATGAATTATATGATCAAATGTCATCATTAACATTGTAATTGCAATAAAAGTCAGAAAATATTGCAATATATTTTTAAGCCCATATCGCCCATCCCTATTAAAACGATAATGTGTATTATAAATAACAATGTCTTATACTTTCATTGTGTACATAATAAATTGGCACCCTTGCAACTGGAGTTCATTGGCACCCCTGCAGATGGTGGTGCCCTAGACGACCACCTAGTTTGCCTATATGCCTAGAAGTGATATTGGTTACCATGATGCCAGTCAATTGTAGAGCAAGTGCTCACATGTTGTTAATTTTTAGACAATTAAAAAAGGAACATTTCATAAAACTGCATTTTTACATTTTCAGTTTTTTTGCAACCTTTCTTCTGTTGAACACAAAAGAATGCTGCTAGTCAAACAGTCAATTGTAAGCATTGACTTATACTATGGATAACACTATGGGAGTCAATTCATTCATTTTCATTTCGGCTTAGTCCCTTTATTAATCTGGGGTCGCCACAGCGGAATGAACCGCCAACTTATCCAGCATATGTTTTACGCAGCGGATGCCCTTCCAGCTGCAACCCATCTCTGGGAAACATCCATACACACCCATTCACACTCATACATTACGGACAATTTAGCCTACCCAATTCACCTGTACCGCATGTCTTTGGACTTGTGGGGGAAACCGGAGCACCCGGAGGAAACCCACGCCAACACGGGGAGAACATGCAAACTCCACACAGAAACGCCAACTGACCCAGTCGAGGCTCGAACCAGCGACCTTCTTGCTGTGACGCGAACGTGCTATCCACTGCGCCACCGTGAGGCCGGGAGTCAATTGTAATTGTCAATTATTTAGCTATCAACATTCTTTAAAACATATAAACAATAAAAAGACACTCATATATGTTTGGAATAGATGGATAGTGAGTAAATGATGACATAATATTCTAGAGGACATCATAGAGAGATTACTTCTTTTATTTTATTCATTATGCAACTGCCCAGAACATCCAAGAAACGGCATAGCACCTGAGCACAGCCTGGTACCAGCTTTTGTATGGTCAAGCCCCACTCATGGGTTTTTTTATGTAAAAATCTTATTTTACACTTGAAATTGAATATTTATAATTATATTAGCTGCATAAGCCTTTGAACATTATACATACATTATCAACTTACACTGTATTACCCTGTATAAGCACCAGGACTTGCTAAATGCAAATGCACTTTATTTCCATTTTAAACCCTGCAAGTACACTGGAGAATTCATATTAGGGACTAAAGTGTTGCATAATGCAGATACTGATGAAATGAACATGGAACATGGAGCTTGATGTCAAATAATAAGGGATTTTGTCATTTATTTATTTGGCTTATACTCTCACCTTAAGTTCAAAACATCTCATTTTCATCCAGTGGTGCATGTGAATACATAAACATTTTAAAAGATCTACACTATTGAAAAATTGAAAAAGAAATCTTTTGTAGAGATCAAAATTATAGAACAACCTTCCTCAATTTTGAGAAGAATGCTTTGTTGAATTTTTCATCCTGACAGACGTAAAAGTGACGTTTTTAAGCATATTCTGAAACACCACTTGAAAAACTATTAAGACATTTGAAAAAGAACACTTTTCAAAATTAGAGAACATTATCTGACAAACCCTATTTAACTGAAAGCCTAACTTTGCGGTTTTCAAGATGGTGAGCCATCCTAAAGTCACTGAAACCCTCAGCCATAACAAGACATGTTGGTCTTTGGAAAACAAAAAGTGATTTAAAAAATACTGCATCTTTATATTGTTACTAATTTAAGTCCCACAAAAAAGCTGGTCATCCACAAAAGACTAATGCATAAAAAGACAGGATTATGCAGAGAATCTCAATGGCCAATCGATTCAACCCTGCAGCTAGATTTGCTTGGCAGTTCAGCGCTAAACAGGCTTATGGTCATACAGTGTCTTGACATTAAGAGAATCTGGACAACAGTGATCAAACCTCTCATCAGCAGCAATAAACACCATCAAGCAATTTTTTTGTTTAAAAGACGTCTAATAGATGTCCAAAAATAGATTAGTCATCAAATAAACAGATTAGACAGATTCCCAGATGACTAGTGTAATTTTGGAGGACAACACAGTGGCTCAGGGGTTAGCACTGTCACCTCACAGCAAGAAGGTCGCCGGTTCAAGTCCCGGGTGGGTCAGTGGACATTTCTGTGTGGAGTTTGTATGTTCTCCCTGTGTTTGCATGGGTTTTCTCCGGGTGCTCCGGTTTTCCCCACAGCCCAAAGACATGCGTTATAGGTGAATTGAATAAACTAAATTGGCCGTAATGTATGTGTGTGAATGAGTGTGTATGCATGTTTCCCAGTACTGGGTTGCAGCTGGAAGGGCATCCGCTGTGTAAAGCATATGCTGGATAAGTTGGCGGTTAAATAAAGGGACTAAGCCAAAAAAAAATAAATGAATGAATGTATTTTTGAACTATTTTTAGATATCTATTAGGTTTTCATTGATTTAGCCAACACAACAAATGCTTACTGGGACCTTGAGGAGCATGTGTGTGGACAAGATTTGGTCCAAAGTTCACAATAGTTATGTAAGTAAGATTAATGTATTGCATTGATGCAAAACTTTATGTTTGTCACCAAACTGGAGAAAAACTGAAGCCAAAGTAAAGAAAATTAGTAAAAGGTGGAGGTGAAGTGTGATGGTTTTGGTGACGTTTTCTACAGCAGGAGTTGAGGCACTTATACAGCTAAATGCAGAATGAATGCAAATGTTGCTGGAGTTCCTTACCAGCATTTATCAGCCAATCAGACAGCAGTTTTCATGCAGGACAATGAACCCATCACACAGCAAAATTGGTAAAGCAATTCCTTCAGCATAAAAATAATAAAATGGACAGCCCAGAGACCAGATCTAAACCTGATTGAAAATCTCTGAAGAAATTATTTGTGACAAAGATATGGCTAAGAAGATATACAGACAGTGACTATGAAATAGAATGAAGAAGAGTTTATCAAAATCACAGCAGACAAGTGTGAGAAACTAGGGAGATCCTATGATAATCTAGTGATGCCGTGTTGTTCACAGATGTGCTGAACTCATTTAAAGCAAAAGCCTCATATTAATTTTGGCTGCTGTAACTTTTAACGTGATGATACACGGGACAAATTTTAGAGCAATGATGCCCAGCAATGTTTCCAAGCAATGTCCCTTGGACACTTTCTCATTGAGAATGGGCTACAAAACTGTATCTGGATTCATTAGATCGATTGTGAGCTTCAGTGATAATCAGTGGCAGTAGGGGTGGTTTGGAGGGAGGGTATTAAATAAATGTTTACATATAATATGTATTGGCAACAGATTTGCTCCTCTCTGAACGGTTGTAGCCTAAAGTCAGTTGCGGTAAATAGTTGCCCTGTGTCTCACCTGGTTGCCCGTTTAAGACAAGAATTACCAGGCAACATTGCTCGAGAAGTTGCCCCAGGTATCATCACCTTTAGAATTTATATTTGTAATCTTTTTGTATATTTCTATCAATCTGTAGCCTCAGAGTACAGTTTTTGGATAGAGAGTAAAGCAAGTTTCCAGCCTTTGTAAAAATGAAGTTTTATGTTGCCGGCAACCTGGGAAAGCAACATAGTGCACATCACAGCAACAAGTCCACAAGTCTCCCACACATGAGCATAAGCGTGCCACACTTCTCCAGGTGTCTCCTCTGGGCAGATGGGCTGCGCTACTGCCATTTTTAGAACAGCAATTACTCAACATCTGCCACAGTGATGGAACCTCAAATTATAGCATGGGACCCAGCAGGGGGCTGTAGGTATGAACACGGGAGGGCGGACAGGGACCAACCTACCAGGTGTTCCCCACACTGAATGTCTCAAGGGGGAGATGGAGAAAAAGTTGGGGAGGTATTCAGTTTAGCTCATTTACTGCCTCGACAAAACATTAACAGCAAGGCACCCAGCCTGGCCAGCACAGTTTGAAACATTAAGTTATGCGTTTGCATCATAAACGAATACATAAATGATAAACAGGACCACATATCCGCGAGTTTCAGCTTTTAAACTCCTAAATATAGAATAGTCGTATAGCTCCTGTGGTCTGCCTCTCTCTTCAGCTCATCTATATTCATGCTTTTCCATATTGGAAAGGTCTGTGCATCTCAAGCTAAGCTGTGAAAAGCACTCCTGCTGCAATTACTGATTAATTACAGGGAATTAAAGCAATTAAGGCTTTTGAAATATACAATTAACCATCACATTTCCTGTTACAGGCCCGAGATTATAATGCATTCATATCTTGTGCGACTGTTGCGCAAGTTTCAGCGACTGCTGACTTAAGCTGGTAAAAATAACAATAATGATAAAATCCTCCAAAAACAATATGGATTTGTGCAGTTTGCGAGATGACAAATGCATTCACATGTTTATTATTTAAATATAAGTGCTTTGGCACACAGAATAACGCTTGTCAAATGTTCTTCGACATCGGATCTACCCAAAACGGAGTTATTTGTAGGCAGGTTACCAAAAAAAGAAGAAAAAAAAGACAACAGAAATACGAATATGCAAACGCTCGCTCCTTTCACAGGTAAACAAATAAACATAACAATAGTTTGTGTTGTCAAATCACGATTCAGCTTTCCTCAAATCTCAAGGAAAGAGCGATACTTTTTGACAGATGAGGCACCAAAGTACAATAGAAGGTAAGAATGTGGCTCCTCTCCCAGGTACAGCGCTGATGGTGTGTCTGATTGAAAAACAAAGGAAGGAATTTGAAGATTTGAGAAAGTGAGGGAAGGTCTTACGGGGCGCCGTCTCTGCACTGCTCTCCTGCATTACGCCAAACGGGGCATGTTGCCTGGAGTCTTGCCTACGGACATCAGCACGGGCACACACACACACACTCTCCTGTTTTGTGCCTTTCTTCAATCTGTTTTATTTACTAGCAGTATGGTGCACATTTGCATGACAACAACAACAAGATGTCTCAAAAGATTTCTATTAAACTTTTCAATGTGTCATCTGTCTCCACGCGTTCCTCTGCACTTAACTTTAGGTGCCAAGTCATTTTGAATTCTTAATATCAGGAGCATATGAGCGATCTGAAAAGTGTGTTTGGGGACAGGGAGAGCACAAATAAAGAGGGTAAATATTAGCGATCCTTGAGCGAGATAAAAGGAGGCTTGGCTTGCAGTCTGAGCTGTGAATGCGGCTTAATTGGTGAACTGACATTTGTGTGGCGGCAGTGACATGAGTGTCCTGCAGTACATGACCTATATAAATACAAAATTGTATTTAATAATACATTTTTATGTAATTGTACAGTTTTACCCTCAAAAATAATTGACTATTTAAGTCAGCTACAAAAGAATGATATTAAAACTAAAAACTTTTATTAAAATTGCAACAATTTTAAAAGAACATGCTGCATATTTACTCGCTTTATTAAACAGTATTTATTTTAAATATCATGTTATTAAAAATGTATTTTCTGTCTATTTATAACTTAAGCTAAAATGTGTTATTTCTGCACAACAAGCATCCACAAATAGCACTGCAAAAATATTTTTTCAAATATGCCATCTGCCATTGGTCAGTCAGACAGAATGCACTTCCTCCGCACTTAAACTGGTCAGACACTTAAATTGGTCAGACAGAGCAGTGTTTAAATAGCATCACAATTAACAGAATTTGCCATTTTCAACCCTCAAATTATATATTAATCTCAAAGTATAATTAGTTTTTCACTTCTATGCTACCATATGCAAACAACTGAATGTAAGCTTCAAAGTATTACTCCATTTGGTAGTATAATTATGTTGCTCAACATATGCTCAACGTATGGAAAAAATACATCCTCTTTCACCATCTGTGCTTGCTCTGTCCAAAGGTTACAATCAATAAGAATGTGTTTACAATCATAAAAAAACTGAGTTCAGATATATTTTAATCCCATCATAGACACACTCCTCAATGTAAGTGTCTACAGTTTTTGCCTTCACCAGTGTTACAGCTCTTTTTTCATCTCCTTTCTTCTAATTCTGACGCCTAAACAATAGTCCAGTTAAGTGTTGACACATTGCAGACCAACTTAGTAGTGAAGAAAACAGGTCAAAGTGATTACTGTGTGTCGGCAGCCCAAATGTTGAGTGTGAGGAGTGAATACAGTGAGCATGTACTAATCTGGTAATGAAAACTGAAATTAGATTCTTGGCTTAGATTTAGGCAACTACACTTTGCCTCAGTCAAAACACACAATTTTGATCAAACTGATAAAATTGAGCTCACACACAAAGAATCCATACAAAGATAGTTCACCCAAAAATGACCATTCCCTCCCCATTTACTCAAGTGGTTGACTCTGGTCAACAGAGAAGGACTGTCACTCCAAATGCAGAAGCAAATGGTCTGATTTGATTAAAGACTCTTGTTTTTCAGTGGACTGATTGATTTTTAGTGCACTGATTAATTGTTCTAAATAACAACAATGTGCACCAGCAAAATGAACATTGTAAATTTAGATTTCCGCACAGCTAAAGTAGTTCTATATCACTACACCCAATGATTTCAGTTATTTTATAGCCTACAACTGTTAAAAAAACAAAACATAAGACTCCGTAAATAGCTATATGACATAACAAACTAGTACTCACAGGAGTCGTTTGAGAACAAAAACCTGACACGTGCCTTGTAATACAACATCTGAACACTGTCTTTAGGTCTGGTAACCAAAATAATTGACACTATACTGTTGAATTTTTGAGAAATTATGCACACTCATGGTGTAATCCATCACCACCTCAGGTGAGGATTATTTCTCTGAACTGCCTAAGATAGCTCGGCCAATCCAAATAAAATAATTCCATTATTGTAAATAGTAAGCACATGATTTGTGCAGTGTGCTATACTTTTTCTTTGGTGAGTTCTGCTTGCTCTGGTCTTGTAGAACAAATTCTGCCTTTTCCCAGTGCTGGAGCCTCGGGACTAAAGGCCTGAAAGTGGAGCTTACGCTGTGTTACCGGTGTCATGAATCTTTCATAAAACTGTCACAGGAAAGATGGAGAGCTCGATGTAGCCATAATTCCCAGTGCCGACACAGTCCCAGTGGAAAGTGTGTTATTGAGGCAGGTGAATGCTCCGAGTCTGTTGTGTTAATTGAGATTGGCTGTAATAACATTTTACATCGTCACTATAAGAGCGTTATGACAATTTCAGTGTCAAGTTAATATTGAAAAACGACTCACTATATCTCTTCTTTGCTCTTAGTTCATCTCTCTCTGCTCCTGTTCTGAGCTTTTCTCTGTATTTTCTTAAATGTGATGAATTATCCATTCTTCTCTTCAGGAAACCCTGTCTGCCTCGCTAAAATAAGAGAGATTGCCTTCTTTTGCATGCTTAGATAAATGATCAAATATTCATATCCATACATAGTTAGCTTGTGCTTTTTTCGTTCTATTTCCTTGCTCTGGAACATTTCTCTGCACTTTATTGTTTTTCTTATTCATGAAGAGCACAGCAAGTGTCCTTATATCAGCATTATGAGTCATTTGCAGGCTCTGCTTGGGAATTATCTCTGCAAACCTTAACATTTTCACACACATACACAAACACTCATGCGCATCTGCACGTGACTGATCTCTAAAACGATTGCTGTGACATCTCAACCAACTCCTCAACATATAGCAGTGCTTCAGTCAGCACTCCTAAAAGATGAATGTTAATTAATGCATTTCATCCCACCAGTAACAACATTCATTCATTCATTCATTTTCTTTTCGGCTTAGTCCCTTTATTAATCTGGGGTCGCCACAGAGGAATGAACCACCAACTTATCCACCATATGTTTTACGCAGCGGATCCAGTAACAACAGTGACAAAAATAATTTTTTGAATTTGAAGGTAACATTTAGAATGTGAATATTGTTATATTAACAGTCACATCAAGAGATCTAATTCCAGTTGAATATTTGAGACAAAAAATATTTAAATAGTATATTTCTGTATGTATACTTGACATTGCTCTATCCTATATGGATTTTGATAGCAATACACAGTACAATATGTCAGTGATCACATTTTGAACAGAAAGGAAACCTGAATATGTAACTTCTTATTACACAATATAAAATTTTGCATTTCAAAATAATGAAATTAATGCTTTTTGTCTTCTAAGTTTTTTGCTTTTGGGATTTTCTGACCTTTTTACTATGTAACTATACTGTATATTAGCAAACTATACTGTAGTTACAATATTCTTAATTCAAAATGTGTTTGCTTGAGACGCAATGTGATATGAAATGTTTATTCTTGTTGATGTTGTTGTTGTTGTTTTTAAAGTAAAACTTTACTCAAAACTAAAAAATACTGTATTTTCTAGTCGGGTCACAAAAAATGTTAGGGTCACACTATATATATTATTTTTAAAGTACAATATTTGCTATTAACAAAGCATTAACCAACACTTTTAGTACTATAAACTACTAACTTGCTGTGTCGTAATAGTAAGGTAGTAATTTAAGTAATATGTATTGGGTAAGAGTAGGGATGTAGAATAATATCATACTTTATAAATACTACTAAACTGTCAGTATCTTAATAAAAGGCAGGTAATGTTAAGTTAATAGTGGGAATTGGTACTTGGCACAACATAATTTATTAAGTACTTTCTTAAGTCAATACATTTTCAAGTAAATCTATTTTGATTTTAAAATCTGAATGACTGAAAACAACCCAAACAACACCATTATTGTTTTTGTGTAAACTACAAAAACACAAATGTGTGTATACAGTGCTTGAGAGCCAAATTACAGGAACGTATGAGTGCAGAGAGTGAGGTCGCCAACTAGTGGCCTGGCACGTTTAATGCAGCATTTTTAGTTGGTCCTGTTCATGTTGAACATAGACAATGTTGTTGTCTGTATGCCAAACCTTTTCTATTTTTGGTGCATCTTTGTTTTGTAACCATACCCTAAGACTAAGCACCTAATATGGGTTTGGGGTTGTTCATTTGGTTAATTTGAGCATTTAACTAATATAGTTAAGTAAATGAGAGATTAAAAGCAATATAGCTTTATCTTCATCATCAATTAATAATCATCTTGTTTACAAAGACTCATTAACAGACTTTTAACAATATGAAACTGTCAATTCTGTATTTGTTTGTGCGTTTCCTTCACTTTCCAGTTCCCAGTGGAACACTTGAGCAGATAATGACGAAGTGCAGTCTGCTGCAGCTCTAGTAATGACATCTAATGTGTTGAGCTGGGATAATGTGCATTACAAGTTGCATTTGCGTTGAGTTTGGAATATGCCTCCATGCTTTAATACCGCGCTGCAGTGAGAATCCATTATGGTAATGCAGCACCTGAGGGAAGCAATGGGAGAGATCAGTCTTCAAGTGCTTATTACCAAAGATGACTGTGTTTAATGAAAGCCTCCGTGTGTGTGAAGGTAAGCCTTTCCCTTTCTCTTTCTTTCTCTCTCTCCCTTTTCCATTTGTCCTCTCAAACTCAGCTTTCCCAAAGTGGATTCTCTCTGCCGTTCATCCGGCTACTTTAAAACTGTGGCTTGGCGAGCAACAAGCTCATAATTTGAAGCCGTTGAACTGCAGTCAAGCTACCTAAAAAGAAAAAAAAAAGATTAGCTACACTACATGTTCTAAGTAGCTACACTGAAAGGATGTTTTGTTAAATACATTGGCAAACGGTCTGATTTAATGTCTGATGTGAAGAACTAAAACAGCGTAAAATCTGTGAAAAATAATGTGACACATAAAAAATGCATCCTATAAATGCATTCAAGCCTTTGATTGACAAAGCACAAAACTATGGTTCAGCAAAGTTGTAAAGTGAAACTATTCATTCAGCAGCAACTATTCATTCAAAGGGGAAAACAGAAAAACAACGCATAAGCTCACTTGAAAAACTTATATTCGAACAGTTCCTTGCACAATATTTTATGACCTCAAAATGTTTTTACCATTATACCTGATTTGTAAAAAGTAAAAGTAACTTTTGAAATATGTGTCATAAAACCATGCAGCCTCATTTGAATTGCTTTCATATATCATAAACTAGCTCTATAGTCCACCACATAAAACAGAAGCGAATAAATAGTAAAAAGCGGTGATGTTTTAGTTAGTCCTAGAAACGAATTGGTTAATTCGTGGCCACGATCAAGACCATAACTTTTCCCCCTTTTGTTAAGCATAAAATAAAGTTGAAGTCAGAATTATTTGCCCTCCTGAATTTTTAGCCCTCCTGAATTTTTTTTCCCTCAATTTCTGTTTAACAGAGAGAAGATATTTTTCAACACATTTCTAAACACAATAGTTTTAATAACTTATTTCTAATAACTGATTTTTTTAAATCTTTGCCATGATGACAGTACATAATATTTTACTAGATTTTGTTTCAAAATACTAGTATTCAGTGCAACTTAAAGGCTTAACTAGGTGAATTATTTAGGCAAGTCATTGTATAACAGTTACAAAATTAAAAACTGCTTTCTTTCTAGCCAAAATATAACAAATAAGACTTCTTCCAGAAGAAAAAATATTATAGGAAATACTGTGAAAAATTCCTCGCTCTGTTGAACATAATTTGGGAAATATTTAAAAGAAAAACTCTATAGTCAAGGAAATTCTAGATCTAAATTATTTTGCAAATAATATTTTAAAATATGTACGCATTCAGTCTTACTTGTGAAACTAAAGTGTTGAAAACCCAAAGCCTTTCTTGTCTCATCATATTCAATCATAATGATCATGTTAATACCATATTTTTCATTCAAAACGACTAAATTTGAGGGAAAGTTTACATTATTGAATTTTACAGTCATCGTTTAACGTGTCTCATAAAATGTCATGATTTGAACATGTGCTATGCTCTCTTTCAACATTAAGTTGCACTGAAATTTAGACTCTTTCTGTGAACCACAAGCCCTGTCTACTTTAATTTGATTGGTCACCTCAATTATTTTAATACTGATTAATGTTGATAGACATCTGAGAAAGACCATTCAAAAATGCAACTTTTGTCACACAATGTCACGTTTTGGATAGGACAGTTTAACCATTTCTAAAACTTAGACGGGGATTTGTCCTTATGGCTCAGGCCATATTATACTTAGTACAATTAAGTTAATCCATATTCATGTCCATATTCAACTGACAAATATGTACGGTAGGGAACTGATCATTAGTTTCTCCCATTGGTACATGTAAAATTGGCCAATCATCTCACCTCTAACATGTCAGACCACTTTAGTGAAGTATGAAGTATTTTTGGGAGCACTGCAGCCATCACCATTCAGCAGCTTCCTTTGCTCTTCTTGTCCTCCTCTCATGTCTCACCATCTTTCTCTTTACCTCCCCTCTCTCATTTGTCTACACCAAGCAGTGACAGCTTATGTAACAGCTCCAAACTTAGCTTCCTATTTGAACGGCACGTTACGCTTCTGTTTTTTTCTTCCATTACATGACTCATTTTAGTTATTACCCTTTGACAAAGAGAACAAGATGAGGGGAGGGCTGATCTGGTAGAAGCAAGAGAGAAAGATGGAGAATAAGAGGAAAAAAAGAGACAAGTGCAAGAGAAAATAAGGGTTTAATTATTTAGTTTCTCTGCAGAGGGAGTCTGACCCAGATGAGGCTTTTGGCTCTATTCATAGGCCAGAGGTACACGATGGGTCCATGTATGAGGGCTGCCCTGGGACAAGGAAAATGACAGCCGAAAATACTAACATTATGAGTAGGATGAGGGAGGAAATCATGAGCGAGAGAATGAGGGATGTGGAAAGCAAGCAAAATAGAAAAAAAAATGCTTTGTTTTCTTCTCTGTCCTGGAAATGTGCTGATCTTCTTTCACGAGAGTGATCTGATCATACTTTGGAGTAGGGCTGCACAATATATTGCTAAATTATCGTTATCACGATAATGGTACAGTGTATGCAATATACAGTACATATCGCAGACAACGGATGTTTATTTAAATTTGGCCAATCAGTTGAGGTCTTTATCTTTATCCCCACCTTCCCAGATGTTGCTGATTCCCTATTGGCTGGAGTGACCCAAAGGTGAACCCAGAGCCCAGAGAGGAAAATGACAACAGCCAATCAGAGTCAGAATATGTGCTGAGGTTTTCACACATACATAGTGTTTTAAAGACTAAATATTTACACCTTGACAAAGTTTTTTAGTCTGAATAACAATTAATTACATCTGAAAAATATGTTTTACCTCTTTATTTTAATATCAATAAATGATTTTAGAAAATAGCTAATAAAAATATCATTTTTCCAGAGAAATGCTATATTATAAGAAATATCATATCACGCAAAACAATATCAAATATATTTCTAGTATCATGCAGTCCTACTTTAGAGTTTACAATGCAATCAGCTTTGACTGGTAAACATTGAAATAAACTTTTTATAAGGTCACTTAAACAAACTCTTAACCCTTTGATGCATGCTATTACACCAGTGTGATCAGTCTACAGACAGCATACAGTTATGATGTGATTAAAACATTCAGTGTGCCACGCGATCAGCTGCTAAATTCAAATCTCCTTTCTAATTATATGTATGCTTTGTAAATAACATGCTAATGTCTATGGAGATGGCAATAATAATTATTTTTAAACATTAGATACTTTGTGCTTTTTTCACATTAGATACACAAAGTTTAGGTTATTAAAACATTTACTCTATTCGTCTTCCAGTTAAACAGCCACTTTCTTGTATTTTGGGGGAAGTTGATGAATTAACATGAACAAATCTCTCCACTGCAGCGCAGACTAATATGGTGATGCCCATCAGTACTCATAGATCAAATAATATTATCATTATTAAACTGTGTAAATAATGAAATACACATGTTCAAATAGTATGTGTTCTTACACATATTTGAGAATCTTTGGACAAACCAAAACATTCATACACATAAGCATCGGACCTGTGATGGGTCATGTGATAAACTTTACGTGTCACCAGGGAAACTTTAAAGCAATGCTTTCTAATAATGGTCACTTTTTTTATTATGCGTCAAGGGTTAAATGTCTCAGCTTTTAAATTATATTCCCTATACTTTTCTCATAAATAAATTCTTCTAAATTCAATTAAAGAGTAAGACTGTGAAATATCATTACAATTTAAAAATGATTCATATTTCAATGTTAATATAAAAAAACAATTTCCTGTAATAGCGAAGCAAAATTTTCTCCAATTTTGCTCCAATCTTCAGTGTCACATGATCCTTCAAAATATCATTCTGATATACTGATTTGATGCTTAGATGATACTTTCTTATCCTGAATAATCGTAATATATTTTTTGAAACTTTGCTACATTTTGTAGGATTATTCAATGCAAAGAGAAACCAAAATAATATAGCGTCAATTTTGATGTAAGCCTGACATTTAGTAATATATGCTTTACACAAAGCCCCTAAGGGGACAAAAATGAGTGAAAATGACAATTATTAAAGTTTAAAAAATGAAATGTGAGAAAAAAATTTTCTTCCACCAAGAAACGTTGCATTTGCTCAGAATTATGTTTCAAATAAAATATAAATAAATAAAATAAACAGCATAATTATTCTTAACCATACATGCTGAAATATATAAGAAGTGATCGTAGTATTCTTTTATTTTGACATTTTAAATACAATAAAACTGGTTGCTAAAAAAAATGGCTAAGTAATTAGAATAATAATGGCAAAGTATCAATTGATTAAGAATTAGTATTGTGGCGATGCATTGTGATCTTAAAATACAGGCTTTCAATATGTCATGAAATAAATTCTTAATAAGTCTAGCATGATTTCCTGGTGTAAAATCCTCTTTTCATCTATATTTTCCCCCACACGGAACACAGAAAACTATTTGTTTGACAAAGCTCCACAAAAGCACACTTCTTTAAGTGTGTAGGGAGTAGAGTACACTATGTAGGGACTACATGAATAGGGCAGTGTTACATTAAGGGAAAGTGGAGGGCATTTTCATATACAGTGAAATTCCCCGGAGAGTCCCCTACTTTTATCTTTTATATCCTCAGGCCTGATAACAAACTCCAGAAAGCAAGAGAAGTAAAAAAAGAAAAAGAAAGAAACTTGGATAGGACAAAAGAGATTGTGCAACAAAGCGAATATGCTCTTGACGTTATTCTTTCATTGCTATATTACCCATAAGTCATGGAATTGTGATTAAGTAGGTCAGATTTTCATGTTATTCTCTGCATCCTGAGCTTTATGATGGGAGTAAACTGTGATGATGCTAGCTTTCTAATAAATGCTTTAAGGCTGGATTTTCTCAATCCAACACATCCAAAAATAAAACGTTGCTGGAATGTCAGAAGCCAGAAGAGGAAACACTTTTATTGCTGTCTGACTGAACCGTCAGGAACAAACATTAGAGTAAAAATACTACAACTTGGTCGTCATCCTCTCCTAATTGCACTTTTTTAATGCCGTTCAGCTCGCTCTGCTCATCTCCTCATTCCCCTGATTCCTCCAGCAGATTCGGTCTGCTCCAGCGCACGAGTGAATCAGTGCTCCGCACGGCCACAGCCACTAAACTTCCGATAAAATCAATGTTTAATTCACATCGCTCGAGGCCATTGACAGAAAAAGTGGAAGCCTTTCATCTACAAAGGGATGCACAGAGGCTCCTAGCGCGAAAGGAATCTCGCAGAATTAGTGCAATCGTCACGAGTTGTCCCATTTATTTCACTGAGCGTGTGCTCTCGCTGACACTAAGAAGATCTGAGGGGCCCTGGAATGAGACGCATCCCATCATCATCTCTCCAATTGCCGCAGTGTATGTGGACATTGTGCAAAATGCACCTTTTAGTAATTTGAATGACTACCTTTTACATGAAATCTTGATTTGTAGTGGACATTGTGTTTCAGGCAGAACTTGTGACTTGAAGGTCAACAGGACTAACTAGGAATGTTGTCCCAGGTCCCATGAGGAGGGGATCCCATTATACTGTATGCTTTATCATGGGTAAGAGTAGAGCTGGGGCTGATATTTATCAGTTTGTAGCAGGCTCCTTGTTGTTGACCCATCACACAGCAGAATGGGTAAAGCAACTCCATGAAGATAAATACTATGAAATAATGAAATGGCTGATCCAGAGTCTTAATCTAAACCTGAAAATCTTTCAAAATAATAAATCTCTCAAATAAAAGATGAAAGTAAACCACTCACTCAAACTTTTTATCAGGGATCGAGACAGCGGAATGAACCACTAATTTCTCTGGCGATAGTTTAATAAAGCCCTTCCAGTCCCAACCCAGCACATAACCCTAAGTGCTGGGAAACACACAAACACTCTCCCATTCACACACTATGGCCAATTTAGTTTATCCAATTCACCTATACCACATGTCTAAGGAATGTGAGGGAAACCAGAGAACCCAGAGGAAACCCACACAGACGCGGGGAGAACATCCAAACTTCACACAGAAAGGTCTCCTGGTCCAGCCGAGACTTGAACCAGCAACCTTCTTGCTGTGAGGCCATGGTGCTAACCACAGAGATGTCCTGTGAGAGACTAATTGAATTGTTAATTGAAGACTCACTCTGACTGGATCATTTGAATCTGTGAATCATAAACTGGAAACTTGCTCTGATCAGATCATTTGAATCAGTGAATCACTGACTGGAGACTCGCTCTTGACTGAATAGTTTGAATTAGTGAGTTGATGACTTGAGAACAGATGAAATCAGATCACTCCAATTCATGAACGAACTGTTTAGTGTGGTTTAAAAAACACACAATTAACTGGTTAAAAACAAAACAACGAGCTACTTGACTAATATATGTGGGTGGTAATTTCCCCAGTTCAAAATAACATGGAATGAAAGTAGTTTTATCTACAGTAGTGAGCTAATGATATTATGCTGTATTGTACTTTTTTTTTTTTTAAATAAAAGTTTCCCAAAATAAAAAATAAAAAATCTCTGCTAAGATTCACCTTATATGGCCATGATGCAATCAGATTTCATAATCATTTAGGATTAGAAAACCTCTGTATTGTGAGCCCGGAATTAAACTTGAAAAGCTCCTGTTTTGTGAGCCCAGCTTTAGTTTACTTGTTTCAGAATGTCCAAAATTCATTTAAAAGTAGCATTCCCAATTAATGTCTGCAAAACCATGTTTTGAAGTTCTGATGTTTTGAATGTTCAGAAAATACTCATTTTTTCACTTAAAGGGAACGTTTGCAAAGGACTTTGATGGCAGAGAATGGTAATCATTCAGTGCGGTTAAATCACACTGAGTCTTTCCAATTATTCCGACTGTTCCTCACCTCTTGACCTGAGACAAACGTCTTTTGATGAGCATTCATGAACATCAGCAGCATAATTGAATATTTCCTGCCATGCTGTGTTATATTTCTCATGGTCAGTTAGCTGCGGCACCATCACAAACCTCTGCCCACCATAATGCCACCCTAAAGCTCCTCAATACAGAATTCATTACTTCAGATGGACCACCTACAAAGCCCTGTCCACGCCGCAAACTGGCAAGCGTCGCTCGCTCTGGCAAACACTAATTCTAATTCGTCAACCTTTTGGAAATAGCTTATTTATGTAATCCCCCCTCACTCCCTCCACCATGCAAAAAAATATGCTTGCTTTCGAAAAAGCATAAATAATTAGCATTTTGTTAGTGCAGAGATAGCTTATTAAACAAAGCGAGAGCTTAGCGGCGGAGCGGGCGTTTGAAGTGCTCGTGAATAATCCAGCTGAATATGTACTTGCCCTGCAGCGCTGAAGACACGGCCAGAACCGTCGCACCGTACAGAGACGCTGACACGTGACTCACTGCCAAAGCTTATTGAGACATGATCTGCAGCGGCAACACATGTAAAATCTGCCATGTGCTAAACCCTTTTCTCAATAGTTTCTAAAAATGTTTGTACCAGCAGTCAAGATGCCCAAAGGCGATGACCTATCAGTTGGTGTTTGGGATGGCACTTTCTATGAACACAGATCACTTTGATGTTCAACAATCCTTTTTAAGCATTACAGGCAACAAATCTCATGTTTACTTGTTGTTTTTGTAGTTATTGGATGTTAGATAGACTATGATGTAAGATAAAATAACTGATTAATCCAAAAACAAACAAAAAATGAATACATTTATTAATTCTTTTATAGGAACAAACATATTTTTATCTAAACTCTTTTTAATGTTGCTTATCAAATTAAACATTTCTGTAAAAAAAATATTCGTTACTTGCAATAAAAATACGTTGGGGTTGTCCATAATCAACTCAACGTTGGGTTTAAACGACCCTGCATTTTTTAGAGTATTAATATTTATCTGCATTTACTAAGCTTCAAATATTGAATCTTGTTTACATTGGTTATTGGTCATAACATTTTCAAAGAAATACATTTTGGGGAAAAACACAGATTTGGTCTAGGAGTATGAATACATTCAAATCTGTCCATATTTATTCTAAGTGGGAGTGTCTGGATATCTGATCAAGGATTTTGACATTGACTAGTGCTCTTTTACATATTAAAGAGATTAATTAGGGTTGCATTTGTAAGATGGAGATCTGAAACCAATCGGCTGTTTACAATTTGATGATCATTTCTGATTCCTATATTTCATGTATGCATACGCACTTTCCTCAAAACTGTGCACACATTTATTTCTTTGAATCATTTATTTCTCAAATCACACATTTGAGAAATGATCTGTGATTATATATATATATAAATATATAATAAAACCATAATAATTGTGTCATAAATATTTTTCTAATAACTTTTTTCAGTGGAACAACTTATTAAAAGTGTCAATACTGTCAAATAATTTTATAAAAGTGTCATTAATATTTAATGACTTTTAATGACAAATGCAATATGTTACACTGTACTTAAAATCAAAAATATTAATGATGCTGTTATAAAAACAACAACAATAACATCCTGTATGGCTTTACGACAATCAGGTTCATGATAGATTTATGACAAGTTATGCTGTCTTGATTACATCAAGTTGTTGTAACAAATACATTTCAAACAATGACCTCTTTGCATTTAAAATGACATAAATGAGTGAATGACTCTAATGACAGTTGTCATAATGTGTCGTGTCATGAATATAAAGGTGTCATTATGAACACCCCCTTAAAATAAAGTGTTACCAGTTACTCTGTTTTCTGCCCTTATTTCAAGTGACTTTAAGGCATGTCAAAACAGGGCACCAAAACCCTCTCAGAGTCGAAGACGATTAATAAACTGCAGTAGCAACTATAAGTAGCAGTGGATTATATTAAGGTGAAGCAAACTGAAAAGAAACATCCTCCACCTGGTTTTTAAAAAGGTGTGTTACAATAGACAAAACACATCTCTAAAGGATCTCTTGAACTTTGCTGGGCTGATGGCATGTGACTCAGTTGAGTCACAACACAGTGAGACTCATTTGCTGATAGTGACGGACAGGGAGAAATGTCAGACCTCTGACCTTTGGATGTGAACCCCGGGCAATGGCTGTGCCTCTCACTGACCCAGCAAACATTCTTCAGAGAGTAAAATCAGAAAATCTGCTAAAAATACAATCATGAGTGTGCAATGTTTAAATGTCTAACACTCATTTAGATCTCCTTTAGCTGTTTGATTATTCTAAAAAATAATAATAATAATAATAAATAAATAAATAAACCAGAGTAAAGATTTCAAATTTAACACCTTTCTGTCAGACCAATTTATTTGGGTGAAAATGTATACACTTTGATGAACAGATGTAAACTGGTCTTATTTTAAAGAAGACACTTGTCAGATTGTTGTGCATTGAAAAATAGAAGAAGAAAAAAAGTGAAATAAGAAAAATAATTAAAAGTTGAAGTTGAATTAGTGCCATCTGATAATTAATTGTGGTTAATCGCACTCAAAATGAAAGCTTCTATTTAAATAATATGTGTGTACTGTGTGTGTACATATACGCATGATATTTATCATGCGTATATACTGTATACACATATAATAAAATAAAAAAATAAATAAACATTCATTCATTCATTCATTTTCATTTCGGCTTAGTCCCTTTATTAATCTGGGGTCGCCACAGCAGAATGAACCACCAACTTATCCAGCATATGTTTTACGCAGCGGATGCCCTTCCAGCTGCAACCCATCTCTGGGAAACATCCACACACACCCATTCACACTCATACACTACGGACAATTTAGCTTACCCAATTCACCTGTACCGCATGTCTTTGGACTTGTGGGGAAAACCAGAGCACCCGGAGGAAACCCACACCAACACGGGGAGAACATGCAAACTCCACACAGAAACGCCAACTGACCCAGCCGAGGCTCGAACCAGCGACCTTCTTGCTGTGAGGCGAACGTGCTATCCACTGCGCCACCGTGAGGCCCATAAACAAACATGTATTTACAAATATATTTGTATTTATAAATAAATAAATATAGTTGATTTACTAGTATGATTCAAATGACAACTAAAAATCTCTTCCACGAACACCTGAACCCCTGTGAACAAAACCCTTTTCTCTCCCCACCACCACACCATATGACACCCTCAAAACATTATGCAATTCAGAGTGTGCCTCGCATAGGTGAGTGGGCTTGACAAACCAACTGTAGAAAACACAACTTTTAATCTCTCTGACACTTTAATCAACACTTTTGCACATTTGCACCAGACACTTTCTTACAATCGCTCTATAGATAGTAGAAACCACCTGTAGTTCTCTCTATAAAAAACAGTTCCTGTGTATAATTGGCACTTCTTGTTTGTATTCCCTCTTCTTGTTGAATCACTGAATGCCTGACAAAAGCGTCTGCTAAATGATTAATTGTAAATATTTCCTTAAATATATATATATATATATGTATGTGGTTATTAATATGTACAAAATAAATATTTACAATACACACACAAATATAATTTATTTTGGATGCAATTAATCACGATTAATAATTTGACAAATTTTACGTGAGGGTTGCTGCAGCAAAGTAATAGCCTTAAACCGCTTTATGACTCTGATGAGTAATATTTCTAATTGCAAATTTAATGAACTAGTTTTCTAGTTCCCTGAATGCTTGGCATCAGACTGCATAAGGAGAATAAATGCTGAAACCAGTGTTTTTGTGCAAGAATAATGTCATGAAAGATGTGTTAGAGCTTACATTTCAGTTATACAAGTGAATATTTAATGGTGCAATTTTGTAAGGTTACAATCGTGGTGAGGATGAGCTGACAACAATTATGATTACTTATATAAATAGCTATGTTTCAGTCAACCTATGTTTATGCACATTTTGGAATATCACATAAAAGAATGCTTGATAGATATGCCAAGATGCGCATACATTTGAAAACACTTTTCATAGAGGGGTCTCAGGCCTACAAAAGCCAGTTATGACGGCGTTCATTGCATTTGTCTTTTAAGGCATAAGTAATTTATTATTTAAGAATAAATATTTCCATTTTTTCCATTCAAATTCCATTTTTCTTTTTGATATTTGCTGCCAGTATATCAGGAAGTGACAACTTTGTTCTCTTTGACTCATTGGATGGAAACATGGATGAATTTGCATTTTTTTGCAAATGTTTTATGTGATATTCCAGTTTTGCTCATAAATCTAATTTGCATCTTTGGATGGAAACACATGTAGTGAAATTAGCAAAGGCTAGTCTGCAAGTTCACCCAAAACTAAAAATGCCATCTTTTATTCACCCTTCACTTGTTTGAGTTTCCTACTATGGAAGTCAATGGTTACAGGTTTTCAGCTTTCTTCAAAATATCTTCTGTGTTCAACAGAATAAAGAAACTCATAAAGGTATGGAATCACTTAAGAGTGAGTTAATAGTGAGTAAATTTTCATTTTTAAGAGAACTATCCCTTTATCCATGTACCTTTGAGCTAATATGATGTTTATACAAGCTTCTTGTACTATTTTATTTATCTGTTTAGTAAAAAAATAAATGAATAAAGTTCTATTAACTAAAGCTTAACCTTAAAAGAGTTAGTTTACTTCTAAGTCTAGCTTAGTTTCCACAAATGTTTAAAGTGTTCTGAACTTTTCAGGTTCTGCAGTCTAGTTCACATGCGAAATGTCATAGTTTAAGAAGTCACCATACCATTTAAAAGGAATAACAAGAGGATTTTGTACTTACAACGCCACTTCAGTTGTGTATACAAAAGTTGTTTGTCTTTGACATCAACAGTCGGTTGAACGGGGTCCTCAAAGCGCTGTTTGTGTGTCAAACAAGAGGAATCAACCCACACTCTTCAGCAGAGGTTAAAATCATTTTCTGTATGCATTTAATTCATATGTTTACGCAAGAGTTTACCGTTTTGACCTGGTGTATTCCGAGAGCTCTTAGAAACAGTTTTCAAACAGGCTCTTCTGACTCACGTCACCTTTCACTCAGTTTTATGGTTGTGTTTGCACATCAAACATCACCTTGATACCTACTCAAAGGTGACTTACAGCAGAGATGTGGGTGTTGACCTCTGACCAGTGACCTTGACTGACCACTGCTGCTTTCAACACATTACGCTGCTTCAAGAGAGAAAGTTCAGGCTTGTGTGCTCTCCAAACATTTCCCTTTATGGCAGAGATGGAAGGGTTTTGCCTATAAATAGAGCAACTAATTCTGATTGATCTGAGACGACTAGAGTAGGGCTCGTTTTTTGGGGGAAATGTTATCAGTTGTGTTTCTGTGAATTACTGTTTATATAATTAACAGAAAAAAAACACAGATGCTGATCATGATTTGAGAGGTAAAATTCTGTAATTAAATATGCAAAAAATATCAGATTTTTTAAAAAAAAGCTAAAATAATGTATTCAAATTTTTCATTATTAAAAAGTTGTTCCTGCTTCACACAAGACAAACCAAATTGCATTGGCAAAAGAGTCTATAAACTGACACATTTGTGTATGGTAAGTAAACAATTTAATAATTTAGATTTATTTGAAAAGTTTTATAAAAATCTGTACCTTCCTCAGACAATACATACAACACACATCGCACTGGAGAAATGGAATAATAATTGCACACTGTACTCACGTCTGTATAGTTCTTCAAGTTTTTCATTAAAATCTCTACTCTGTTCTTGTCCTTATATCCTATGCCTTATTATTTTTTTCAGTTTTTATTGATTGATTGATTGGTTGATTGATTGATTGGTTGATTGATTGATTGGTTGATTGATTGATTGATTGATTGATTGATTGATTGATTGATTGATTG
>CAIGQW010055024.1:1720576-1738612 GCA_903798125.1 Danio choprae
TTGTTGTTGTTGTTGTTGTTGTTGTTGTTGTTGTTGTTGTTGTTGTTGTTTTAGTAGTACTAATTTTGAAATAATTTTTTGGAATTAATTTGACTTTATGCACAATTTGTTGACTATAAGTTGGCAACTACATGCCAACTAATTCTCATTAATGCATTAGCAGTCCGGTTAAAGTTATAAATGGAACAAAAAGAAGATAATTGGAAAAATGTTGGAAACCTGGAACTATTTACTATAGATGTCAATGGTTACAGGTTTCTACAAAATAAAACAGAACAAGCTGAAGAAAAAAAAAAAAAAACTCTAATTGGTTTGAAAGTCACAGATGAGTAAATAATGACAGAATATCCATTACTGGATTACTTTAATATCTGCTGATACTGCTCCACCAACAAATATTCTCCTGATGTCAACTTACATTAACTCTAACATTACAGTTTACTAATACTCTAATGATAATTAATTGGCACGTAGATGCATTGTAACATAACTAGGCCCACATAGAATCTGCGCCATCAGAAATTTGCAGAAAAACATCATTTTTGAGCCCATCATTGAATCTATTGATTTCCTTACGTGTGTATTTAATTATATTTATTCATTTTTTATACTAATTTCAGTAATGTTATTGACTAATATGTAAATGTTTAGAGAATTTATGTACGATACAATTTGTAAAGTAACATTATCTGTCTTTTAGATATATAATATGAGTGACTTATTGTACTGTAGCTTAAAGAAATAAAAGTCTACAGATTCTGATTGGCCATACTTATAATTAACACAATGTGTTAAACGGACCATCAAAATGAAATGACATCATTAGTTTAATTACCATTTAAAAATTATTAAATGACACAAAAACGCAAATCTTAACAGCCATTTTAGTATAATTTTACAATAACCATTTTCTTTACGCAACATATCATCTCCTGTTTTGTTTTTTTCTCTCTCTCATTTGTGAGATTCACACTTATATTTCCATAACTAACATTACAGAAGCTTACAGATGGGCGAACGGTGGATTTTAAAGCAGAAAGCACTGGCGTTTGGCATTACGGAGTATTTTTACTCTCGTCAGCAGGAGAGGTGGCAGAGGCAGACTGGCAGTGAGAGTAGAAGGAAAACAGCACTAATGGTCTCAATGTGTCAACAGGTTTTCGCCAAGGACTCCATCTGCAGCCAAATGCACACACACACACACACACACACACACACACAGACACACGCACAGCTCTACCCAAAGAAATCTTCGAGATGAATTTAAACTTCACACACTACATAATTAATCCTAATCTGTTTATTTTTGAATCTCTGTTATGCCTACAGTGGATGAAATGAGTCTATTATTGCTGTATACACATCACTGCATGCTTGTCAATGTTGTGTATAGTGTAAACCATATCCCAATACCTAGAACTTGTATCCCCACCCCACCCCCCCAAAAAAAATTTAATGCTAGTTGTTGTTTTTTTTTTGCCTTTTAAAAGGTGCTGATATGAGAGATTATTCTGGTGTTACACTTAAAGCAAAGCTACTTATCTTAATTCCTCCGCCATCTGAAGCTGCACCAAAATATAATTTCAATCACATGCCTGAAATAAATGGCGGACTTGAACTTGCAGCACAAAAATCCCAAAACTTATCTAAGCGAGACAAAAAAAAAATTAGAACTTTTGTTTATCTCAAGTCACATCATCCCCATAATCCTCTCTCTGTCTCTGGATCTCTCTTCAGGCAGCCCAACCCCATTCCCATTAAACCCTTTAATTAAGAAAACAGGCTTTGAATTCAAGTGTGCAACCCCGTCTCCGGATGCCATGTTGGGGAAGATTCAAAATTGCCTCTCTTTCCCATTCCATAGGTTTTCTTTCTCTGATGCCCTGAGCCCCCTTCACTCTCTTTCATTCTCTCTCTCTCTCCGTCGGCACGCTTATCAAAGACATGATAATTAGTCACAGAGGTTCATCTGGAATCTATTATACTCCCTTTCTTTAATTAATGGTGCATTATAATTATAGAGGCGCGCTGGGTTGCATGTACGCGTGCGCCCGTACGCATGCATACGCGCAACTTTGAACCGTACTCTGGAAATGCCACGCAGATAAAAGCTGGCAAGTGTCAAAAAAGCAAGCAAACTTTTTCTTCCCTCCTCTCTCCTCCACTTTCCCTCTCCTCTTCCCTTCTCTGTGGCGTGCGTCTTTTCATGCCATTTGTAGCGACCTAATGAGGACATTTCTGTCAAAAAAATCAATCAAAGGCTCGGCTGGGAGCGTGTTATAAGTCACAGGTATCTGAGGTGCCTCTTTTCCAGCGGATGAATAATAATAAAAATAAAATAAAATAAAATAAATAAATAAAAGAGGAGTGTGTTTAATTCTGTGACACGGGGGGCTGCTGGCGCAGAGGGGGGAGTTGAAAGAGGACATGCTGGGGAACAGAAGCTGGTTGGATTCCCTAATCTCTGAGATGGCATAAAGCGAACATGCCAAACACCTTCAAAATTGTAAAGAGAAAAGTGTGACTCATTTTTTCCCCTTCCTGCTTTATTTTTTCTTCTTCCATCCAGTGCGGCTTCTTTTTTAGCTCCATTAAAAGGCTTTAAGACAAAGCATTTGTGCATGAACGCGTAAATATATATATATTTATATATATATACACACACATTTTAACTTATCTCCCGCAAACAAGGATGGATGTGTCTCTGCGCTTATTAAACCATGCTTTTTAAGCCTTGTTTTGAAAAGCAAATCTCTTCATGCTACAGATTGACAGAGTGAAAGATGCATGTGAGGGAGAGAAAAACAAATTCTCATTTAAGTTCAGCATCGCGCTCGTGATTGCTTGTTTTAATGCGGACGCTTTGAGCTGGAGCAGGATCCCGGGATGCCTCTCATGTGGAGCTTAGCACTGTATTCTCTCAAAGGGGTGCTGATCTCTTAATTATTTAGCAGGTTTGTACCTCTCTGATCAAACAATGGTGTGATCAAATGTTTCCACACGAGCTGAAAGTGGCTTATAATCTTGCTTATTCCAAGCCGGAGTGAAAAAGGGATGAAATCCGGGCCTGACAGGTGGCCGATTGTTAGCGCATTTCCAATGTGAAAAAACAGTTTGGCTCCAGCACATCCACATTATGAAAATGATGCAGAGGAAATTGTAAAGACACTTCAGTATGAGAAGTCCCCGAGGACACGGCTAACATCATATCAACATAATGTTGATATTTAATTTGTTAAATTAAGGCAATGAAAAAACGGATATTGCACCAAGTACAAGATCACGCACAGCGATCTCAGTTTCCAAATTAAGAATGCTTAATTATTTATCATGAAAGGCGATTGAGGATATTGAGGTCTAAATGTGCTGCACTGAATAGTTTGAGTAAATTATTCTATAATTACACTAAATTATAGTTTACTACATAAGAGTTTATGGAAAAAAATCACTGTTAAACATATTGTGAATTACTGTAGCTTATGCTGTGAATAATTTTTTACTATTAAAGCACAGCTTTCTAGGTAATTAGTTTGAAACATTGGGTAAAAATAGCTGAAATATTCTAGAACATGTTGTTCAATATCAGCTAAATAAAACAATTACAATGATTAAGATTCATATATATAATTTTCTGCACATTAATAAGCTGATATCTGGTTACTGCAAAGGTGCTCTAATTGTATTTTTGCATGTTGCTATGTGGTTGCTAGGTGCTACGTATAACTTAAAAGATTACTCTCTGATCTCTCTATAACATCTTCCTTTCTAGATATGTCTTTGGTCCCTCTTTCATTTCTAAACTTGGTTTCATTTCTAGCCTTTCAGCAAGCTTATTTGACCATATCAAAGATGTGATTTATTTATAAATCTGGCTTCCTGAATGTTCTGATTCTAAATACCCTTTAATATTAATACTAACAACAAGAAGAATAAATAAATAAATAAATAAATAAATAAATAAATAAATAAATAAATAATTGGCTGTACATACAATTTGTAAAAAGTTGGAATGTTATTGTTGTTGCTATTTGTTTGCTTGTTTATTATTTTTTTATGAAATCAACAAAACACTGAGTGACATTTGTTTCCTAGCTTTGGGAATAGGTGAAATATTTTCCCTTTTTTAGTAAGTAATAGCAGTTGTGATGACATAAGGTGCAGTCAGGCCTTATACATTAACACATTCTTTTTATGTTTTGAAACAGTGGTACTGTAATTTTTTTATTGCAACAATGGCTGAATATGCTAAATGATTTAGAGTGATTATTAAAAAACAAAAATTTTTATTCTGATTATAATAAATATATAAACTAAAGCAAGGCACTGATATTTCTTTCACAGTAGCAGATCTTGATAACAGTGTTTTCAGCATCTCTTAGGCTAGTTACACTGCAAGCAAATGTAGACCAAATACATGTTTGTTTGTTTTTTGTTGATTTGTTTTTTGGCCCATGTGACTCATATATGTTTTTCTCAGATAGTGTGAACAGCACAAACTGCATGTAATTGTATCTGTTCAATTCCAATTTTGTGTTTCTTTTATATAAATTTGACACAGATCAGATGTTTTGGAATGCGACAGCCGTGTCAACAGCTATGTCAGATTCCATGTGAATTTTACGATTGACATGCATCATTGTTCTGCTCTAATATGTACAACAATCATCCTCTTCCTCCTCAACAACTGCTCATTAACCCTTACACAAGTACTACTGTGTCACATCATTGTGATTAGAATAATCAGCTGTCAAATTCAAATCTGCTCTCCCATGATGGCTCGCACTGAGCCAGAGAAAGACGTTTGTCACAACCTTTTAGTGTTTTCAAACACATAAATATTTATTTTAGGTTTTAAAACCTGAAATGCACAGTAGTGCTACCAAATCAAACCAATCATAGTTTGTAAAATACACACTAATGTCTGTGGAAACATCAGCTCCATTCACCCATCTCCATCTCTGAAAGTGCATGTTCTTTATAATGTGAAAAAAAGGTAAAATGCCCCAAAAATCTACTCAAGTTTGTAATGAAAATGTTTTGTAAATTTGTTGTCAACCAAAGAGCAGCATTTCAAAAGAAAATTTTAATACAAAAAGAATAATTAATATAGAGTAATATCATATACTAATTAAATAAAAAGTATTGTTCAAATTAAATATTTTACAATATGGTATATACAGTATGTATTCATGTAATAATATTCATTCATTCATTTTCCTTAGTCTCTATTTCAGAGGTCGCCACAGCGGAATGAACCGCCAACTATTCCAGCATATGTTTAACGCAGCGGTTGCCCTTCCAGCCACAACCCAGTACTGGGAAACACCCATACACTCTCGCATTCACACACACGCCCATACACTATGGCCAATTTAGTTCATTTAATTCACCTATACCGCATGTCTTTGGACTGTGGGGAAAATCAGAGCACCCAGAGGAATCCCAGGCGAACATGGGGAATACATGCAAACTCCACACAGCAATGGCATCTGGTCCAGTCGCGACTCGAACCAGTGACCTTCTTGCTGTGAGGCGACAGTGCTAACCACTGAGCCGCCATGCCGCCTCATGTAATAATAATAATAATAATAATAATAATAATAATAATAATAATAATAATAATAATAATATTAATATTTCAATGCATTTCCACCTTTTGTTTTGTCTGTTGTTGTTTTTAGGAAAATTATCCACATATATGTTTCATGATTGGTATAAATAAATAAACAAACAAACAAACAAACAAACAAACAAATAAATAAATAAATAAAAAATAAATAAATAAATAAATAAATGTTTATAGCAGTCACTGACAAAAGATGCAAAATGTTAGCATTAGCCCTTGGGGGCTTTCACATTTACAATTGTTCTGCAAATTATAATGAGTGAAATCTAGTCATTTCAATCAGAACCTAAAATATGTATCACATATTGCAGTAGGTTGAAGTTGGTCTCTCAAATTCACTTCTTTAACCAGCAGCTTGGTTTGAAAGTGACTTAATCAACAGACAATTCCACAAAATAACATCAGAAAATAAACATGTACAATATATATATATATATCACATCACAAAAATGTACTCATAAATGCCTTTTGTTTTCCTCTGTCTGTATTCCCTCATTATGTCGAGAGGCTGATGTTTGCTTAAACATATCTCCACAGAAGCACTCTCGAACCCTCTGGGTCAATTACCTAATCTTAATAACCGTAATTGCTGAGCTTGGAAAGTAGCTAAGCTATTAATTCTAGTGTGGACCACTGGAGAATCGAGAGCCGCTGCCAGAAACGACACATTCGAACACACACTCACACACATATAATCACACTGATGTCAAAGCCGAGGGTTAACAAACACATCACAGTGCCGGTGTAACTACAAGACAGACCGCATTGTCATATATGTTCATTATTCATCAGCGACAATGGGGGGGGGGGTGGATAATTAGTGAGACATTGCACCCCCCTCGGCCTTCTTTACCCTGTTAACAGGTCCAAACAGAGGAATCCCCAGCACACAGGGGAGAATCAATCGATCCCTGTGCGAAAAAAAGATTGATCCAGGAACCATCCCACTGCCTTTAATGAAGCTGTCTGCCAGGGAATACTGCTCTCACACCATTACCCAGCAGCCCTTTCACCACAGGAGGCCCATATCAGACTGCAGCTACTACGCGAATTACAATGTGCGCAAGGAAGGGGGCATCACATATTAATGCGCTTGTGAAATCTTCTTGGTGCGATGCGGACGGGTTCACATCTGAGCGAAGACATCGAAGGTGACCCCCAATCAATAGTGTTGGACTAAAAATAGGCAGGAGGGAAATGTCAGCTGTCATTCTGGCACTTTAGACCAATTCCTGGTGTAGTGCTGAAAAAACGATCTGCGCTGAGAGATTATTCGTCAAAGCTGCATAGAAACTAACTAGACCTATGACTGAAAAGATAAAAGACTTGTGTGAAAATGGATTACTAGCTTTTGCTAAATAGCTGCTGTAACTGCCTGTTAGATCTCTTACTTTGATATAAGTTTTGATAATTTTACAGAATCCAAAGCTTTGAGAAACAAACATATTGCAAGTACTGGACGAGGAAATATATTCTACCAAAATAACATTAGTAATATTGGGGAAATTGTTTCTGTGATATAAAAAAGACTATGGAAAATCGCTTTAACTAATGATGGGACAATGCATCAATATGCAATCCCTAATATGGTGGAATAAATCCCACCTTCTGAACAAAAGAGTCAATCACTAAGTGATAAAGACCCAATCCCAATTTTACCCATTGGCTGTTCCATCCACTTGCTCCTACCCCTTGGTTCGCATGCTTATGTGAAGAGCACATTGTAGGTTTAAGGGTAAGGGAAAGTGCCATACAGGCCTTCAATTGAAGATTTGTCTGGAGCACACTATAAATTTAGAGGTGTATGATAATTTTCCCTGAATACACCAGCTACAATAGCAACGTGGCTGCAAAATTGAACAAGGAGACTCACAAATATTAAATAAAATGGCCATTAAAAATTATTTTTATGGCAATCAAGCATCTGATTTATTACATTCATAAAAGCATTAATGTGTTACGGTCATGATCAAAAAAGCCTATAATATAGCTAAATTTCTAATTTCTATATTATTTTGTTTATAATAACTACTGCAAAATATTGCACAATATAATTTAAATTCTGATAACATCACCCAATGACTTCACAAAATAGGCCAGTATGTAGGGGTAATGGTACGTGTAATGGAGAGTCGGGTGACAATGGAGTTGAGGATCCACATGCAGTTTATTAACAAGAGTAGTCAGGCAGGCAATGGTCAAAAACAGGGACAAACAGAAGCATGTAGGTAATCCAAAGCACAGTCAAAAATAGGCCAATGGTCAGGACAGGCGGCAAGACAACGGAAACAATAAACTAAGCAAAGGGTCAAACAGGGGGAAAACGCTTTGTAATGCTACACAGGGTCAACAAGACTCAGCAATGTGTATGAGAAAGTGAGTGGTTCAGTGGCCGAATTGTAGTTCCACAGCAATCTGCAACTGCTCGATCGCTGGTGATCATAGCAGTAGGCATAGGGGTGGGGGTATAAAATAGAATTGGAATTGGGCCAAAGTGATAGAGTGCATTAATGCCTGCCACCTTTTTTGGGGAGCTTTCACACCTGCCTCATTTAGTTTGGTTGAATCTCACTAGGGAGTTTGTTTTCGCATTTGCTGCAGTTCATTTAGGCAGATGTTAATGCAGCAATCACACTTGAGTGTGCATTAAAAATGGACCAAACAAGCTAACCAAAAGGTGGTCTTGGTACACCTTCAAAAGAACACTGGAGCAGTTGATTTGTGGTGAAAACATGGTCCGAGCAACAAAAAGAACAGACCCAACTGCAAAATGCACTGTCAATTTTTTGCGACTAAACTAGACGCCATAGTCAGATGAGCTGTGTATTATTGGCTGAGAGCTAGTATTTGTTTACAGTGCTTTAGTAAAAACTCCATTATAACATGTGGACAAACTCCTGAAGTCACTTGCATTTGCAGTGCATTAAAACAGTGTTTTCAAGCTGCATCTGCTCAACGTGTTACTTTTTGGGACCACAGTACCATAGGAATAATCACACATTTTAATTCTGACCAATCAAAAAGCAGTTTAGAAAATACGTTCAATCTGGCCAACGAGTGATATGGATGTTGTCACATGACTGCATTTTGGTCAGTTTTAATTGTTTCAACCAGAACAAAAAAAATAAAAAATAAAAAACAGCGGTTCTGGTTGAGGAACAATTTTTTTCCACACTGATCTTTATAAAGTCTTTGTTAAAGTGTCATAAGCCATAAACTAAACCACCAGCTAGGAGGACAATAATATCAATACTAACTTTGATTTGAGGCAAAGCAGTAAATGAAAATGGGACAAAAAAAAAGATTTAATGGATTTAATTCCATGAAGCATTGCAAATAACCCAAATAATTTTAAAAAAGAGAGAAATATAAAACTACTTATTTATCCTTTCATTCATTTTCATTTCGGCTTAGTCCCTTTATTAATCTGGGGTCGCCACAGCGGAATGAACCACCAACTTATCCAGCATATGTTTTACGCAGCGGATGCCCTTCCAGCTGCAACCCATCAGCACCCGGAGGAAACCCACACCAACACAGGGAGAACATGCAAACTCCACACAGAAACGCCAACTGGCGAGGCTCGAACCAGCGACCAGCGACCTTCTTGCTGTGAGGCGAACGTGCTACCCACTGCGCCACTGTGAGGCACTACTTATTTAATTTTGTTGATTATATATATATATAGAAACAATATATTTGTTTATTGTTAACAAGTTAATTGTAAGATATGCATATATAAACAAATGCTTAAGTATATTTTTAGGGAGAAAGACACAAATACATAATTGTTTTAATCATACTAGAAGCAGAATCATGCTCCTTTCATAGGCATGCATGGAGGTTTGAGACATGTTGATTGCAAATGTACTTTTTTCAATAAATAAATCATACAGATATTATGTAATGGAATGAAATTGAAGTATTTTGTGTATGTCATTTTTATGGTTAGTGTACCATTTCATTAGCTTGGCGACATGCAAATGTCAAAAGGAATTGCCATCAATTTAAATAAGCTGAGTCTCCCATGAATTGCACTTTAGGCCCCTATGTAATGTGTGGTATTACTGACAATAAGTGCTCAAAATTAGTCACATGAGTTGAAATTTCAGTTGCAATACTGCCTAAGAAATCAGCTAGACTGTAGTCAGTTATGGAACTTGGCTAAAAAGTTGTCAATATGTTCCTGTTAGTGAATAATGTTCATATGGTTAATGTGATTCTCTGCACCTGCGGTTTCTGTGATGGACTTCAGTCCAGAGGAGAACTGACTTCATAGATCTCAGAAAATCACCTTGAAACCAGCTGGTTAAAAGTCATTGCAATGATTCAGGAAAGTAACATTCAGAAAAAACATCTAGTTTGCACTATAGAATGTAATATTTAGGGCCAGATGTATTGACAGCTTGCATCTATGCAAACCCTTTATTGGTGTTCAGAAAAACACTGTAAAAGACTAAGGTTTGCAGTACTCTGTTGACCAGTATTAACTCTCCAGACTCGAAGCAGAAGAGCTACAGCAGCAAAAGACCACAGTACAGTTAGCGTTTACACAGGATCACAAAAAATGAACAACAGAACTTATTAAAAAGATTGCCTGGTCTGATGGGCTTTAATTTCTGTTGCGACACTGGTATGGTAGGGTCAGAATTTGGTGTAAACAACATTAAAAGGTTTGATCTATCCTGTCTTGTATCAAAGATCCAGGCTGCTGGTGGTATAATGATGTGGGGGCGATTTTCTTGTCACACTTTGTGCCCCGTAGTACTAATTTAGCATTGGTTAAACACCACATCCAACCTGCTTTTTTTGCTTATAGTTGTTAGAGCAGCTGACTGTAGTATTAGTAACATAGTAACCAACAGTAAACAAGGCTAGCAAAATGGAGACAGCTGATTAGTCACATAGGTGTATTGTTCGCTACAATACATACATTTAATACACAAATACACTTCATTAAACATGACATCATCTATATGCTATAAAATTGCAGGTTAACTATGTCTGTATATAATAACTTATATTTGATTGTAACTTTATCTTGATTTGATTGTACTGCAATAATGTGCACCTTTTGTAAAGCTGCTTTGAAACAATAATTATTGTAAGAAGTGCTATACAAATAAACTTGAATTGAATTAATTGTTTGCCACAAGACCTAAACCACCTTAAGCAAGCATTTTTTTGCAAATTAAGAGATTTTTATTCAAAATTGGGCATTTCCATCCTTGTTTCTCATGCAATACTTCAAAATGCAATGAAACATACTTAGTGAGTTCACTAAACTCAAATTTCCTCCACAGTCACCAGATCTCAATCTAGTTTTGCATCTAGGATGTGCAATCCAACAAATGCATGGCAAATGCTTAATGCTGTAATCTCAGTGTGGACTAAAATCTCTAGGAAATTGTCAGCAACTTACTGAATCTACATGGAAAAATTAAGGCTGTTCTGAGAGCAAAAGGGGCTCGAACTCAAAGTTATTACTAGCAATGTGTGCCAAATATAGTGGGTAACAGATTTTTCACTAGCACTATACCTGTGGAAAGTCATTTTTAACCCAAAGCAAGCAAACAAACAAACAAACAAAAAAAATGTCCCCATGAGTATTTCAGGGCCTTCAATTTCTTAAGAGGTCATAATAAATTTCTTATAATACTACATCTTTTAGAGTTCAGAACTGCTCTTGATATACTCAGGTACATTATACTCAAATAATACACAATTGAGATAAGTATATCTCTGTATCATTGTGCTATGTAACCCCCCAGTCTCTCCGTAAGCCCATTTATTAGACATGTCAGTATATAATGGTGCTCTTTAGTTCTTAAGTATATAGAGTCTGTTCACAGGCTGGGGCATTTGTCATCTTAATGACAGTAATTTCCTCTTCTTTTATCCTGCCTGCTGTAGCTTCAAGTGATCCCGACACCCGATACTGACTTTCGGCCGACTCCGCTAGTGGACATCTGTCACTCTGACCTGTGTCACAACGCATCTCATCTCATTTTCAAGCCATGTATGGCACCCGGCAGTACAGGCATGTCAATGTTAATGCCGGCATCTCGTTCTGGGCAAGATTTACAAATTTACAGACACATTGACCTATTCCTTTAGCTTTAGCATCAATGTCAGTGTATGCCCGCTTCGCACCATGATGGCACATTGCTGTCAAGAATCATATTGAGCTGACATTGAAACGACGGCCCTCTGTCCGCTTACAGCTGTGGCTTCCGGATATGACGCTTGAGCGCTTGGGGCTGGAAGATTCCCAACATGGCTGGAGGCGGGAAACACGGGTGCAGGAGACAGAAAATAAGAGCGAGCAGAAGCGCGGGCGGCTCAAGCTCGGGCTGCAGTGGTTGCCATAGAGACAGATGAGGAGAGAAAGTGAAGCAAAGGCACTAAAATAAGAAATGGCCACAGGTAATCAGCGGCGAGCTGTCGCAATAATGTTGACATCTTGCTCATGACTAGTGACTGAGGCAAGAGCTGAAAAGTCAGTGTCTTATTTTGTAACGACGGGGATAGGTATAGAATCACAAAATGGGAAGAAATTAAAGTTCGCTGCAGTTCAGGCCTGAGAAGTTTGTTGCATGAGCTGCTTGCAAATTTTTACAAAAAAGGATTGTACTTTAATGCAGTAAATTGGTAACTTAAAAAACACTTACAAAGATGGCATTGGAAACTCGTGTGGGCCATTAAGAAACATATTTTGGCAAATGTATTTATGTTTTGACCATGCAGTGGTTACCAAAATGTCAGTTCTTTTAAAGAGGTTAAATGATCCTTTTTTACACTTCTAACTTTCTTTCATGTTTAAAAGTTTCAGAGCAGGTCAGCACCAATAGCCTAGTGGTTAGTGCATCGACACATAGCACTGAGCTGATTGCTCCCCTCACTTTCCTCTCTGTAATCTCCGCTGTCCTGTATATTAAAGGTAAACCCCCCCCCCCAAAAAAAAATTATTTTAAAAGAGAAGTTTCAGAGCAGAAACCTTTGCATAAAGCCCAGAGTTCTAGCATTAACCACTGGACATAACCTTGTGTGTTTGATGACTGACATGACAAAAATGTACTTTAATATTCACATGATGCACCACCTGTCAGAGAGCTTTCTGTGTGCATGCTTCGCGCCTGTGCACTTAGAGAAACATTCAACATATCAAGAGTTTAAACTGAAAAAAGACTTTAAAAGGAATGCAGATGTTTTGCTTGTTTGCTAATAGCATAGTAACTGAGGCACAAGCTATAAATGCACAGCCCTCTTCTGGAAAGGGAGTGATGAGAACAGAATCTCATTTGCATTTAAAGGGACATAGACAAACAAAAGCGTTGTTTGCTTCCTCCCAAAAAGGGGAATGTATAGCTCACTTCCACTAAGCAGCTCAGAACAATCAGTTTCAGCATTGTCGGAATCGGTGAAGGGTACCAAAAGACAAAAATCATACCGTAACACTTTTTAGCCACTCTTATGCTGCATTACACAGAAGCCTAGTATCTAAAGGTTTCCAGAATACACCACACCGACGTTATTAAAGAGACAGCTCACCCAAACATTTAAATTCTGTCATTATTTACTCACAATTTACTAGTTTCAAACCTTTAGGAGTTTCTTTCTTCTGTTGCACACAAAAATATATATTTTGAGTTGGAAACCTGCAACCATTGACTTTCATAGTATTTATTTTTCCTACTATGGAAGTCAATGGCTCCAGGGTTTCAGTTTTCTTCAAAGTATCTTCTTTAGTGTTCAATGCAGGTTTGGAACCACTTGATTGTGAGGGTAAACAATCCCTTTAAATAATCCATGAATAAGTATCAGCTAAATTAATCAGCTAAATTAATATACAGTATAACTATATATACACTGTGATACTGTGATATGTGTTGCAATCAAACCGCAGAATTGGTGGCACTATGGTACCTCTGCAGGTTTTTCTTTTTTTTTGTAAGGGAAGTGAAAAATGAGAACCCATGTGGTTGCTATGGCAAATAAAACTTTTTCATCATGAACAGCAAAGCTGTAAAGAGAAGGATGAAATTAAGGTAAAGAGAGAGAGGAGGGAGAGAGAAAAAAAGAGAGATGGACATGAGGGAGAAGTATAATATTGAGCGATGCAGTCAGGGGCACAATAAAAACAGCTCTCAGGGGAGAACGCTGCAGTCAACAGCTCTTATGAGCCACTCAAGACATCAGTGTTGTACAGGTATTGTGTGGGCAAAACTTATTCAATGGAGCGATGACTTTAATCCAAACAATTTCTGACCTAAACTGCATGCATAAATGGAGCATAATATCGGTTTACAATGCCAGTCAAAGGTTTGAAGATGGCACGTTAAAACAGGAAGAGCCGTGCTGGAGTCTCGGATTATCCACAAGCCTAATTTACATGGACAAAGCCTAAACTTACAAAAGAGTGTGATTTTGGATCACTTATTTATAGCTTCCACCTTTGAGCTGTGTGTGTTTTACTGGTGAAATTGTATTTGTGGGTGTTTGTGTAGATATTTGATCATGTCTGAATGGTAAGAAGTAGGCGGACGCCTGAGGGTTTGCTCTCTCTCTCTCTCTCTCTCTCTCTCTCTCTCTCTCTCTCTCTCTCTTTGTCTCTCTCTCACTCTCTCTCTCTTTATTTTCCTCCACTGCTCCTTCATCCCAGAGCAGTGGTTAAGCCTGTATTATCCCGCCTTACCCGGGCTTACATTATCATTATCATCCCTGTGTACCAACACTATTGTTACCACAGGGCAGCACTCCAAAGTGTTAAGAGGCAAGCTTAAAATCACCTAAAGAGCCAGTAGATTACCACCATTCAATATTTTTCAATGATTTCATTTTCCACACTTACATTTCCAGGACTGTGCTCCACTAGTGAATAGCACTTGGGTCTTTTTTAGCTTTTATTTATAGTTTATTCTTGGATAATTTTTTTTTATTAAAAAAAACAGCTGCATGTCATTCCTAAGTGTTAAACTCTAGTCTGTTTGATAGCTCAAATACTGCTACAAAGCCAAGAAAACACCATTAAGCAATATAAATAAAACAAAGCCAAGTGGAAAAAATGTACAAAAATCATAAACTAAAATCCCATAGACTTACACTGAATTGAAGACTTGAGTGGTGCTTTGAAACTAGATTATCATTAGCAATGTGCCCCTTTGACTTGGCCTAGCAACCAACAAGATTTCACACACAAGCTCCCTGGCAAACATCCAAAATGTCTTGGTAACCATGCTAAAACCCATCCAGAGCACCTTAGTACAGCTACATTGCAACAACCCAGCATGCCCTGAAAACACACACAGCTTCTTTGCAATCACACTGACTGAAGTTTCAACTCCATAAAAGCCTGAAAAGCCCTGAGCATTCTGGTAACCATGTATCAGTGTGTTAAAATAACTCAAGACACCCTAGCAACCACTCAGAAAACTCAAACAACTACTGACTGGAGCAATATTCAAGCAAAAACAAAAAACTTACTGTAGAAAGCCTTTCTAGTTTCAACCATGCAAAATTATGCTAAAAACTGTAGTCACCCAGTATGTTCCCGAAAAACAACATTGCAATTGCAACCAAAATAAACCATAAAAACCTATCTTAACACCCACAAAAAGACTTCCACTGGTAAAGCACACACAACTCAATCTCAAGCATTAATTTGGAAACAGATTACACCCAACAAATGAATTTGTCAGCAATACCCGAGCAAACACAATGCAATTGTTTACACTCTAACAACCTAAACAACCATAAAACCATAACAAACACCTAACCATGGCTTAAACCCATCAACAACTCAAAATATATGAGCAAAACCTTAGCAATACATTAGCAACCACAGTGAAATGCATCAACACTCTAAACAGCCATGAAACCGCCAAGAGCATTTCAGCCTGGTAGCTTTAACAACCACATAGCGATATGCTGAAACCCTTAAGAACACCTTAGCAACCACTCAAAACACCCTGAATACAATCAATCCTCAATCCTCAATGTCATAACAACACAGAACTTACTAGCAAAGCCCCAAAAAGCAAGCTACTGTAAAGAAATAAATAAATAAATAATAATAATAATAAACTGAAGATCTCAGCAATCAAAGCAATGTCCTAAAATCCACCTCATTTAAGAAAAACATCTTAGCAACTATATAGCAGTAGAATAAAAACACTGAAGAAAGCTTGCCTTTAGCAACCATTCATAGCACCATAGCAATCATACCTTGTAAAAACTGTACTAACACTAGCAAACACCTAGCAACAACTTACACACTAATAACTACCTAGCAACTCAGAATATACTAGACATCCTGTAGCAATGGCTTCAAGTCTTCAACCCTTACAACTACAAACAATATACTAGCAATCACCTTGCAACTGCACATAGCATTGTAGTAAAACCTTAGCAACGACATAGAAATCCATCAACAACACTCTCAACAGCCAGCTAGACAGCAAAATGGTAAACCATTCAGAACACCTTAGCAACCACTCTGCCTATAAACAACCCAGAATATCCTAGAAATGCCAGCCACCTAGATCAACCAGCTGGCAACAAAAAAATCACACCCTAAACATCTCAGCAATCACAGCGATGTCTTAGAATCCATTTAATCTTAGAAAAATATCTTAGCAAATAGGAATACAACAAAAACACTGAAGACACCTTTCTGAAGACCATCCGTTACACCCTAGCAACCGTGTGTTAAAACCCATTTAGCACAGTCAAGCCACTGCCTACACCATAGCAACCATGTGGCAATAGGCTGAAAACCAGCATCCACAAAGCAGAGTACCATCAAGTAACACCCTGTCATTACAGCAGTGAGTTTTACCACTGACATTTTTCCTTGATGCCGAAATGTGTTTTTCTATTTACTACTTCTATACTGAAGCTTTATGCAACAGACCTTCTGACTCCAAACAGACACAGATCGTGCAGAAACCCAGCGCTCAGTAAATTCTGCTCTTTGTATTTTTGCCTTCTCTGAACTGCATGTTCCATATCTTGCTAAGGAAAGGTTTTGCAGCTTTGTTCCGAGTGCTCAACTATCCTCATATTAATACAGCCAGTGTGCAGGTGGAGAGAAGAGAGAGACCAACTCTCATGCCATTTACAGCTAATATGATTTTCACCACAGAGCAGAAGGCACAAAGCACAGAGGTTAAAGACTGTGTTTATATATAAAAAGCACATACGCACTTAACTTTGAGCTTTTTACACCCTTTCCAGCAAGAAAAAAAAAAGATTTTTCATTGCAGCCACTGTTTTTTTTTTTTTCTTCTTCTTCTTTTGTAAACCTAAAGCCTGTAACATTATTCTATGTCAGGTCACCAAGGGCAAAAGAAAAACACAAGTTGCGTATAAAGCTGAAAGAGAAATAGGCAGCAGAAACATACTCTTAAAATAAAAATCCTGTTCGGACATCATTGGTTCCACAAAGAACCCTTTAAATCTGTGAAACCTTTATAATGGAAAATGTTTTTTTAAGATTTGTTTTTTAATGTTGCCTATGATAGTTTCTTTACACCATTTGCATCAATGGTTCCATGAAGAACCATTAACATAAAGAACTTCCTGTGAAGGTTCTTCAAGTTATTAAAATGATGGGCATTTTCAGACCTGTAGAACATTTTTTTCTGTTTACAGGGAACTAGGATAGAGCACTAAATATAAAAAATTCTATGCATATTTGAATTGTTGACAAAAACGAAACAAAAAATATTAAAATGCTGTTTCATGCAAGTCAGTTGCTTTGTAAAGAAACACGACATTGTTATTTTGGTAGCCAATGTCAAGAAATCAAACATGCCTATTGACCTTATTCTGCAGTGCAGAAGCTCTTTTCTGTGACTGCTTTAGAACTTCCAATTTAGCTGCCTATGGGAGAAATGACTAGGAATAACAAGTGTGTTTATTACTATACCTAAAAATAATATAATTACAATATACCAGTTTGCAACATCAAGCAGGGTAGCGAGCTGTATTTTATGGCTAAAAATCAATGGAAGTGAATGAGACTCGACCCAATATGGCAGTCTGGTCAATAGTCCAGGGAAGTCCTGCTGAGATTAGCTCCAACCATCTCAAAAACATCTGACTTGAAGGTTTCTAGTCCGCAGACCTCAATGAACTTTGTAATAGTATCATTCAGGAACTTGTATTATTCATTCATTCATATTCTTTTCAGCTTAGTCTTTATTAATCAGGGGTCACCACAGCGGAATGAACCGCCAACCTATCCAGCATATATTTTTCGCAGCAGATGCCCTTCCAGCTGCAACCCATCACTGGGAAACATCCATACACTCTCATTCACATTTCAAGAGTTCACACTTAGCTGATGATTGAAAATAAAGCGTATTTGGCATGCTGTCCCGGGAGAGAGCCCTGAGCTCAGAATATCC
>CAIGQW010055024.1:1739012-1752742 GCA_903798125.1 Danio choprae
TGTTGTATAATTTATTCATTCATTCATTTTCAACCGCTTTTCCGGAGTCGGGTCGCGGGGGCAGCAGTCTTAGGAGAGAAACCCAGACTTCCCTCTCCCCAGACACTTCCTCCAGCTCCTCCGGGGGGATCCCAAGGCGTTCCCGGGCCAGCCGAGAGAAATAGTCCCTCCAGCGTGTCCTGGGTCTTCCCCGAGGCCTCCTCCCGGTGGGACATGCCTGGAACACCTCCCTAGGTAGGCGTCCAGGAGGCATCCGAAACAGATGCCCGAGCCACCTCAGCTGGCTTCTCTCGATGTGGAGGAGCAGCGGCTCTACTCCGAGCTCCTCCCGGGTGACAGAGCTCCTCACCCTATCTATAAGGGTGCGCCCTGCCACCCTGCAAAGGAAACTCATTTCGGCCGCTTGTATCCGAGATCTTGTCCTTTCGGTCATGACCCAAAGCTCATGACCATAGGTGAGAGTAGGAACGTAGATTGACCGGTAAATCGAGAGCTTTGCCTTTCGGCTCAGCTCCTTCTTCACCACAACGGACTGGTACATCGACCGCATTACTGCTGCCGCTGCACCAATCCGCCTGTCAATCTGACGTTCCATCCTTCCCTCACTCGTGAACAAAACCCCAAAATACTTGAACTCCTCTACCTGGGGTAAGGACTTTCCTCCAACCTGGAGATGGCAAGCCACCTTTTTCCGGTGGAGCACCATGGCCTCGGACTTGGAGGTGCTGATTATCATCCCAGCCGCGTCACACTCGGCAGCAAACCGCTCCAGTGCATGCTGAAGGTCCAAGTTCGATGAAGCCAACAGAACAACATCATCTGCGAATAACAGAGTTGAAATCCTGTGGTCCCCGAACTGGACCCCCTCCAGCCCAAGGCTGCGCCTTGAAATTCTGTCCATAAAAATTATGAACAGAATTGGTGACAAAGGGCAGCCCTGCCGGAGTCCAACATGCACTGGAAACAAGTCTGACTTATTGCCGGCAATGCGAACCAAACTCCTACTCTGTTCATACAGGGACGACACAGCCCTTAACAGAGCGCCTCTGACCCCATACTCCCAGAGCACCCCCCACAGAATGCCACGAGGGACACGGTCGAATGCCTTCTCCAAGTCCACAAAACACATGTGGACTGGTTGGGCATACTCCCACGAACCCTCGAGCACCCTGGTGAGGGTATAGAGCTGGTCCAGTGTACCACGGCCTGGACGAAAACCGCATTGTTCCTCCTGGATCCTAGGTTCAACCATCGGCCGGATCCTCCTCTCCAGTACCCTGGCATAGACTTTCCCTGGGAGGTTGAGAAGTGTGATCCCCCTATAGTTGGAGCACACCCTCCGGTCCCCCTTCTTAAAAATGGGAACCACCACCCCAGTTGCCCAGTCCAGAGGTACCGTCCCCAACCTCCATGCGATAATGTAGAGACGTGTCAGCCAAGACAGCCCCACAACATCCAGAGACCTAAGATACACAGGGTGAATCTCATCCACCCCCGCTGCTTTGCCACTGCGGAGCTTGCAAACTACCTCAGTGACCTCGGCTTGGGTGATGGGTGAGTCCACCCCTGCATCCCCAGTCTCTGCTTCCTCAATGAAAGACATGTCGGTGGGGTTAAGGAGATCCTCAAAGTATTCCTTCCACCGTCCGACAACATCCTCAGTCGAGGTCAACAGCTCCCCACTTCCGCTGTAAACAGTGTTGATGTGGAGCTGCTTTCCCCTCCTGAGGCGCCGGACGGTTTGCCAGAATTTCTTTGGGGCCGACCGATAGTCTTCCTCCATGGTCTCTCCGAACTCTTCCCAGGCCCGAGTTTTTGCTTCCACAACCGCCCGGGCTGCAGCACGCTTGGCCTGTCTGTACCCATCAGCTGCCTCGGGAGTCCTGCAAGCCAACCAAGCCCTGTAGGACTCAGCTTGACGGCATCCCTTACTTCCGGTGTCCACCACCGGGTTTGTGGATTGCCGCCCCGACAGGCGCCACAGACCTTACGGCCACAGCTCCTCACGGCTGCGTTAACAATGGAGTCGGAGAACATAGACCACTGTCTCAATGTCTCCAGCCTCCCTCGGGATCTGGTCAAAGCTCTTCCGGAGGTGAGAGTTGAAAATCCCTCTGACTTGAGGTTCAGCCAGACGTTCCCAGAGGACCCTCACGATACGCTTGGGCCTGCCAGGTCTGTCCAGCTTTCCCCCCTGCCAGCGGATCCAACTCACCACCAGGTGGTGATCAGTTGACAGCTCTGCCCCTCTCTTTACCCGAGTGTCCAAGACATACGGTCGGAGATCAGATGATACAACCACAAAGTCGATCATTGACCTCCGCCCTAGGGTGTCCTGGTGCCATGTGCACTGATGGACACCCTTATGCTCGAACATGGTGTTCGTTATGGACAAACTGTGATTAGCACAGAAGTCCAATAACAAAACACCACTTGGGTTCAGATCAGGGAGGCCGTTCCTCCCAATCACGCCTCTCCAGGTATCACTGTCATTACCCACGTGAGCATTGAAGTCCCCCAGTAGAACAACGGAGTCCTCAGTCTGAGCACCTTCCAGCACCCCTCCCAAGGACTCCAAGAAGGCCGGGTACTCTACACTGGTGTTCGGTCCGTAGGCACAAACCACAGTGAGAAACCTATCCCTGACCCGAAGGCGCAGGGAGGCGACCCTCTCGTTCACCGGGAAAAACTCTAACACATGGCGACTAAGTTGGGGAGCTATAAGCAAGCCCACACCAGCCCGTCGCCTCTCACCGTGAGCAACTCCAGAGTAGAAGAAAGTCCATCCCTTCTCAAGAAGTTGAGTTCCAGAGCCCCAGCTGTGCGTGGAGGTGAGCCCAACTATCTCTAGTCCGTACCGTTCCACCTCCCGCACAAGCTCAGGCTCCTTCCCTCTCAGTGAAGTGACATTCCATGTCCCAAGAGCCAGTTTCTGTGCCTGACGATCGGGTTGTCGTGGTCCTAACCTTCGACCACCACCCGTTCCACAATGCACCGGCCCCTTACGGCTCCCCCTGCAGGTGGTGGGCCTGCGGGAGGATGGTCCCACGTCGCTCCTTCGGGCTAGGCCCAGCCGGGTTCCATGGAAAAAAACCCGGCCAACAGGCGCTCGCATACGAGCCCCAACCCCAGGCCTGGCTCCAGGGTGGGGCCCCGGCTGCGCCATACCGGGCGACGTCACGGTCCTCGGTGTTGTTACACTCATAAGGGGTTTTTGAACTGCACTTAGTCTGACCTGTCACCTAAGACCTTTTTGCCTTGGGAGACCCTACCAGGGACATTAGCCCCCGACAACATAGCTCTTAGGATCACTCAGGCACTCAAACCCCTCCACCACGATAAGGTGGCGGTTCATGGAGGAGATATATATATATCAGAACATAGAAGAGCAACCTCACAACAATTTAACATAAAGAGGTGCTCCTTGGTTCAAAGTCCGATGTATTTATTCACAGAATCAGTCACTGCTACTTTTTTATGAAACAAATTTTCTATTATGAAATATGACACCACTTAATTTGTTAAACTGCTTTCTCATATCAACTGAACCACTTCAGAAGTCAAACTTCTTTCAATCAAGCTGAATCATGCAACTTTAAACCAACTTTAAAACCAGTATGTTTCATGGAGACTTGAGGACAATTGCTATGTTCACAAACAAACCCTAAACCAAACAAAACATGCTTCTGCTACTGAAACAAACATGCCAAAGAAGCCAGGTGTGAAAACACCCTAAGACAAAAAAATAGTTAAATCTGGTTCAGCCTACACAATATTCATTCATTAATTTTCTTTTCGGCTTAGTCCCTTTATTAATCTGGGGTCGCCATAGCGGAATGCACCGCCAACTTATCCAGCATATGTTTTACGCAGCAGATGCCCTTCCAGCTGCAACCCATCACTGGGAAACATCCATACACTCATTCACACACATACACTACAGACAATTTAGCTTACCCAATTCACATATACCACATGTTTTTGGACTGTGGGGGAAACCGGAGCACCCGAAGGAAACCCACGCAAACACGAGGAGAACATGCAAACTCCACACAGAAATGCCAACTGACCCAGCCGGGGCTCGAACCAGCAACCTCCTTGTTGTGAGGCGATTGTGCTACCCACTGTGCCACCGTGCTGCCCTCCTACACAATATTTTACTATTTAATGATTATTTCTGTGTGAAAGAAGATGGCATGGAGTTCTATACCTGGTCTAGGACTGAGAACGTCCTGGTTACGTACATAACCCACGTTCCCCAAATAGGGAATGGAGATATGTGTCTGATATCAGACATATGGGAGTGTGCCAGACAACCAAGCACTCTGAAGAGTAAGAAAACGGGCCAATGAATGCCAAATGAATTGGCAGAGCTCAGCTCCACAGCTGTCAGCGATTAGCCATTAGTGGTATATGTAAGCTGGCAGCTGAGAAGTGAGCATTAGAATTTTTGCCTGCTGAAGAGCCAATCACTCAGGTAACAGCTGGAGACTCAGCTGCTGTGGCAGTAAAGACACACGTCTCCGTTCCCTATTTGGGCAAAGGTTCCCCTTCATGGGAACTACAACGTGTGTCTGATACCAGACATATGGGAGCTACAGCAGCTAAGCCAGTCACGCTTCTGATGTAAAGTTTGCCAAGCATAGCGTGCCCGTACAAGCATCACCAAGAGTGCAACCTTCCAACGTCTCCTAGGCCCTTTAATTACCATTACATGGGAATAGTTAGAAAATTTAGATCAGGGGTTGTAATGAGCTTTTACCTAGCTATTATAGACTAGGGATTTTAGAATACGACAGTACGTGGGAACGCGTGCCAGTCCCTGAAGGGGGAGGATGCTGCAGAGGCCACCTGCCACCCAAGAGAGGAGACTTGATGGCAATAAGAACATATCAGAGGGGGAGTGCTACATACGATAAGCTGGTTAGCGGGTAGGGAAGACCTGGTCAAGAGGAACACTCCGTAGCTATATGGGATCGCCATGGGGGACCGCGCATAGCTGGCACCGAACCTCAGCATGTGGACAGACCAATACAGGCATACCAGACATCACACTATACCAAGCACTCGACTCCTCTGCTAAGTCGGGTGCTGGGGGCCTCTGAGGAATTCTCTAGGGTTCGGCAAGCAGGAAACTTACTAGCAGAATAAAAAAGGAGCACGCATCTCTGGGTTAGGGAGCATGGCACAGCAATCGTTTTTGACACTGAGCTTAATTTCCTCTCAATTGACCAGCGTACCCAGTAAGGGAGGAATTCAGCTTCACTCAAAGATTCTAAAATTTCACAAACGTGTTAGGTGTCACCCAGCCCGCAGCTCTACATAATCTGTTAAGAGGCGCCACACACTCATGCCGAAAAGGAGGCACCGTTCTTTTAGTTGTGCTCTCTGTCCCGGGGGACACGGCTCGCCCTGGCACATGAGTGAGGGCGCTGGCATAAACTATAAAGTGGACCAACCTCTGCTTTGATATGACACTTCCCTTCTGACAATCACAACAGAAAAGAGCTGCTTAGAAACGTATGCTCTACGTGTCACATTAAGCGCAGTGAGCGAACATAGCGATAAAAGGGCTGTATCAGCCTCCTCCGCAGACAGAGCTTGCAGGTTCACTACCTGATATAAAAGGGGTGGTAGGAACCTTGGCACATAGCTGAACCGGGGTCTCAGGTTAAGCGTGAGAGTAGGCTGGTCTGAATTCCTGGCACGATTCGCTGACCGAAAATGCCACTGGAATCCTAACCCTCCTGAATGATAACAACGCGACCAGCAGAGCTGTCTTCATGGACAGAAAACATATAGATACTGAATCGAGTGGCTCAACAGACCTAACCATAACAGCTGGGGCTAGAGAGATCTCAAGAGGGCAAGAGAGGGGGCGGGGATGGAATTAACCATCTCGCGCCACGCACCTCTGAGGAACCGGCTAATGAGGTTATGCTTTCCCAACGTGCTACCATTCGCCGCTCCACAGAGAGCAGGGATGGCAGTACGCCAAACCTTCAGTGTGGAGGGTGACAGCCTGCGCTCCAGCTATCCTGAAGAAAGAAAACACAACACTAATCTTTCTTTTGAGTTTTAATTTTTACATAATTTTACAATTATGTACATTAGAGTTTTATATTACATCTAATTTTGATTAATCATTTTTTATTGCATTACTTTATGTGTGTTACTATGATGGTGTCTAGTAGTTGTGTGAATGACGCTGAGTGCTTCTATATATTAGTATGTCTCTCGGCTTGTGGGAAAAGTTGTCTGCAATGAGCTTTGTTTCATAATATGACTTTCTCATTTCCACATGCTTATGGTTGTGTTTTTGTCTCTGTAAAAAGGTACAATATGTAGATGTTAGAACTTCAAAACATTAGTGTATAACACTGTAAATTATTGAACTACAGAAATTTACCTTAACATTCTGAAAATTCTTTTTATGGTTTCTACCCTATTTTTAACTGTAAAGTTCTGGAAACCACAGTTGCCATTTCCAACCACAAACTGAGAGAGATGGAAGAGGCAGAATGACACAACAACAAGCCTCATTGAAACAGAAAACTACAGAGACATGATGGCGTTCTTGTTTTAAAGCCTAGCACATTAACATCAAATCGAAAGGAAGCTTGTGCTCAACCCTCGCACATGCAACAGAACAGTTTGAACAGGCTGTGAGGAAAAATGCACACTACATACCAAGCGCACTCACTCACTTTCCTTCCACTTAGTCCCTGAGTTATCAGGGGTCGCCACAGCGGAATGAACCGCCAATTACACTGGTATATGTTTTAAGTGGCGGGTGGTGTAGAGTACACACTCTTTTTAGTCAATTTAGTTTTACCCAATTCACCTATATAGCATGTCTTTGGAATGAGGGGGAAACCGGAGTACCTGGAGGAAACCCACATGGACACGGGAAGAACGTGTAAACATGCAAACTCCACAAAGAAATGCCACCTTGTCCAGCTGTTACTTGAACCAGCGATCTTCTTGCTGTGAGGCAACAGTTCTAACCACTGAGCCACAGAGTTGCCCCTACATACCAAGCTATGCTTACAAAATAATGAAAACATTTTGACCTATACATTTGTCCCAGTCATGAACTATCACATCGCATTTCCCATGAATGATTCTAGGAACACAGGGGAAGACGCAGCCCTAACATGCATATACTCCATGAGGTTTCGACCTGTGGAGCAGAGGCTTCTTTGCAAGGTGGAGAGGTTGTCCCCGCAATGGCATCGGGGGCGGAGGTGGAGGGGACTTTCTCCTGACACCAGGCTGGGGAGATGGAAATCTCCATGAGCAGCAGTGGCCATCCCAAATCGCCCCCTCAGCAGCGCTCCAGAGCTGTAACGGGAGAGCCAGCAGCCTCCTACGCCAGTGACATACACACACACATACAAACTAGCGCTACTCCTTTCAAAGTGAATGCTTTTGGCTCAGCTTTGAAGATCGATACTTTCTAACCTTCTTTTCATTCATTTTAAAAACAGTATGTGCCCTTTTCTTCCTCCGTGTAGGCATATGCAGCAAAAGAAGTCCATTAAAAGTGTTTCCAATAGAATTGTTCCACTCAGGAGGATATAACTCAGATACAAAGCAATGGTTATTATTATCAGGTTAGGTCAGCTTTGACTCAAACTTTCTTTGCTTCTAGATTAAGGCAGTTTATGGTCCCTCGCAGCATGAATTGTGGCTCTTTTTTAATATCAGCTGCTGCTTTCACTTTTCACAAGTCATTTCAGCGGCAGGTGTTGACGACACACTCGCAAGCGGCTTCTCAAGGACGCCACGCTGGACTCGGACAACATCTCCACATATTGAATCTGCCACAATAGCGACAGAGCGAGTGTCTGAGAATAACTCTCGGGCGCCATCGGAACACTGAATCTCCCATGTTTAAAAGTCTTGGTATCGCTGTGCAAGCGTGCAGCCCATGGATGATTCATTCCATAATCTCTCCGTTCATAACAGAGATATTGACTGCCGGAGAAAAGCTTTCAGACGTAATGGAGATTCATTTTTCCGATGGCATTAAGAGGAGCATATAGCTCATATTTGCACAGGCCTTCTCCGCTGTAAGCTATGAGATTTCAAAGAGTGAAAGAACAAGTCGAAAGCAGACGGAAATATGACACAGGCATTGATCTGAAAAAACCTGAAAGAGAAAAATGTTTGGAGAATGCAGGTTGGAGTTGACTGTGTGGACCTTAATGCATTTTGTCAGGACCTATGCATTAGAGGCAACATTTACACTATGGTTATGAAAATGATGATGTTCTACAGGCCTGCATGCTGTAAGTAATGGAAAACTACAGGCATATAAACAGTTCCATGAGCGCTGTAGCTCTGTCGTCCATGACAACGCTGAGTGGGACGAGCTGTAGCCTTCAGGCTCTCCACAGCAACCAACGGCACAATTAAAAAAAAAAAAAAAAAAAAAAAAGCAAACAAACACTAAATGAAACACCCACCCTCCATCTCACCACCACTCACTAGTCTACTGTGCATGCTATTCTTCTCAAAACAAAGCACACGATGGAGGCTACATGCATCAGAGGAGGAACATTTATTATTTATACTGAAATACAACATAATACATGAAGGTAGTCTGTAAAGTTACAGGAGATGTGTGTTAGGGATTTTCAGTGTTCATAAGTGAACCTGAATATCCCACTCCTTTGCACGAAAGTTCCTTTAAAAAGACATTTTTAACAGTTATGCATTTACAATCCATAAAAGGCAAATATTACATCTTTCATTGGAAGCAATTCTGTGGCTGCTATTATAGGATAAATACACATTATTAAAACGTCACTAATTAAATTCAAATGTGACAATTTTTTTACATATGATCTTGGTGTTCATGGTGTGCTGAATTTTTTATATTAATTATGTATGTACTATAAACTCTATATAGGATATAAATAATAATAATAATAATAATAATAATAATAATAATAATAATAATAATGATTATTATTATTATTAACATAATTATTATTATTATTATTAGTAGTAGTAGTATTATTATTGTTTTTTTTACATAATCCTAACTATATACTTATATAATTAAATAATATAGAGTTAAACTGAACCTGAAATATTCAGTTAACATGCAATTTACAAATACATAATTTAGCTCATAAACATTACACTACATTGCATATGAACACAATGCCTTAGCATATTTTATCATACATATGAATTGCTGCTTGAACATAAATGAAAGTTTACTTGCCTATTTTCAAACACACTTGCCCAGAAAATGAGTTTATAACTTGTATCAGTGGGCACGTTGGTTCGGCAACTATGGCACATGCCGTTTAGGAAAATATAACTTGGGAAAAACATTAGCGTCCAATTATTGATATAATATTTATGAAGTAATATCAGGAGGCTGTTGTTCCATTATTTAGAGCGATGGAGCGAGCGAGGAGTGGAGGAGGAAACAAACGACTGGTGTTAAAAGACTCATGCGCAAGCTGCAGGTGGGTGGAAAAGGGCTTCCCCAGCATTACTGACGCACAGCTTACATAAACACACGCACACATCCACACACCCTCATTTGTGACCAAGCAATCACGCACACACTTACAGAGTTACAAAACAGTTTAAACTACAACAAAAACTCTGTAGTTGTTATATTTAGGTTTTATCAACTCATGTCCAAATTAAACATGATATTCACAGCTTAGAGAGATGCAAGTTTTTGTTTCTCTACACAACAGACAGAATGAAAGTATCTGAACTGCAACATTTGACATCTATAACACATATAAGGTGTCCAGTATGTAAACATTGCAATTCTTACACTATAACAGCATAAAGTTCATATTGTAAAGACTTAAAGTCATAGTTCGCTCAAAAATGTAAATTTACTCACTATTTACTCACCCTTGAGTGGTTCCAAAGCTGTTTGACTTTTTTTTTTGTTCTGTTGAACACAAAAGAAGATATTTTGAAGAAAGAACTGTAACCATTGACTTCAATAGTAAGACAAACAAATATGGAAGTCAATGGTTGCCGGTTTCTAGCTTTCTTCAAAATATCTTTTGTATTCATGAGAAGAAAGAAGCTCAAACAGGTGTGGAACAAGTGAAAGGTGAGTAAATGATGACAGAATTTTCAGTTTTGGGTGAACTATCCCTTTAATACATGAGCTTCACATGCTTTCTGATGCACAAATGATACTTTTTGCATAAAACATAAGATTTACATTACAAAGATGTTATACTCACATTGCTTGTGAATGCGAGTAAGTGTAATGCAGAATGTGGTGCCTTTTTTTTCAATTAAATAGCCAATTGCTAATCAGTGAAGTGACTGAATGACTGCAGCCCATTCAAAACTCTGGTCAAACGTTACTACTCAGACACGAAAGCGATTGCATATGCACATTGGCGAATCCACCCCCAAAAAATATATATTTATATTATTTAAGCATATAAACTACATTTATCAGGCAGTTTTTGACAGATTTCAGCTTTGGAGAATTTGATGTTTTCCAGTTCCAAGAGAAAGGAGCTGTACGATCTGTTGTCAATTCCTAAATCCATCACAAAAATGTGTGAATGCCACATGAAAACTCGTTGGCAAGAAAAGTTGGTTTGCTATAGGAAAAAAAACAAGTGAGAAAAGTCACTTAAGGTTAGCTATGGTTTGCACGTGGGGTTTGCTAAATTAGCTGTGACATAAACTAGTCAAACTATTTGAAATAAAGTTCCTGAAGGGATAGAAAATTCTGTCATTTACACAAACTCATAACATTCGCAACTTGTAGGAATTTCTTTCTCCTGCTGAACAAAAAAGAAAAATATTGTGAAGTATGTGGGTAGACAAACAGTTGCTGTTCTTTGACTTTAACAGTGTGACAAAAAAGCTGCTGAAGTCAATGGGGAACAAAAACTGCTTGATTGCCAACTGTGCCACTATTGTTGGTCTATTGGAGATATAATGATTTTTAAAACTTTATAATTAGTTATTTTTCTTGATATAAATGGACCGAGAAAATATTTAAAAGGGTATAAAAGATTTTGCTGCCAGTCAGAAGAACAAAAAACTTGTATCTTACTCCATGATAGGTCTATTCCAAATAAAGTTGTGCAATATGGAATATAAACATAAAAAGATTGACCATTTCAACAATATGGACAAATTTAAAACACCCTACAAGGGAACTTTAAGAAGGAGATACCATTTGTAGAGGTGTCCCAAACAAGAGTGAACATCTGATTCCCCTTTCAAACGGCCTGTCCGCTCGAGAAGGGTACATGTTATGGTCACTTTGTCCATAACTTTGTAAGTCAATTTAGGTCAAGTGACCAAGGCTGACAATTCCTTGTGATTTATTTTAAAGATACATATGTTAGGAGACTTTGAATCAATGTATAAACTGAATAATTCAAGTTTTAAGTTATGTTTTTTTGTAATGTTAGTAATGTGATTTATTATCAGCACAAATAAGTTTCATTCATTCATTTTCATTCATTTTCTTTTCGGCTTAGTCCCTTTATTAATCTGGGGGTCGCCACAGCGGAATGAACCGCCAACTTATACAGCATATGTTTTACGCAGCGGATGCCCTTCCAGCTGCAACCCATCACTGGGAAACATCCATACACACTCATTCACACTCATACACAAATAAGTTTCATAGGTTAACAAATATATATTTATCTTTTGCACTATTAGAACAGGGCGGCACAGTGACACAGTGGGTAGCGCTGTCGCCTTACAGCAAGAAAGTTGCTGGTTCAAGCCTCGGCTGGGTCAGGTTGCAACTGGAAGGGCATCCGCTGTGTAAAACATATGCTGGATAAGTTGGTGGTTCCCCTGATGAATAAAAGGACTAAGCCACGCCAACACAGGGAGAACATGCAAACTCCACACAGAAACGCCAACTGACCCAGCCGAGGCTCGAACCAGCGACCTTCTATATATATATATACACACATCTCTTGATACATCACAAAGACTTGTCACAGATGCGCTAGCAAGGACAATTTGTCCTCTTTTTAACTCTGATATTATTTCATTTTCCTTCAGCTTAGTCCCTTGTTTATGAGGGGTCACCACAGTGGAATGAACCACCAACTATTCCAGCATATGTTTTAAGCAGCGGATGTCCTTCCAGCTGCAACCCAGTACTGGGAAACACCCATACACTCTCGCATTCACACTCGGACACTATGGCCAATTTAGTTTGTTCAATTCGCCTGTACTGCATGTCTTTGGACTATGAGGGAAAATGGAGCATCCGGAGGAAACTCCACACAGATATGCCAACTGGCCCAGCTGGGACCATCTTGCTGTGAGGCAACAGTGCTAACCACTGAGCCACCGTGCCGCCTGAATCTGATATGTCACCCATAATGTTATGTGCACTGCAATATTTTAAGCAAAAGTGTGCTATTACTCTGCTAATTAAACCTTCACACTGTGCTCTTACTGGTAGAATGTGCAATCAATGAAGGTTGGCAACCAGGCTGGTCAAATTTACCCATGAAACCTCCAACACTAAATTGTATATACACATAAAAGTTAAAATGAAATATTGTAACAACCCCCACTAACATTCAATGGTTTTTTCAATGAGAGAAAACTCACCACAATAAGAAAATAAACTTACTAGCCCTTAAGTTTTATCCAGGCAATTGACAGTAGCCACTAATGTCCATAAGAGAGGAAAAAAATGGCTACCGTCAAATAGACTAGTTATTAAAATTCTTTAAAATATCATCAATTGTGTTCAACAGAAGAAAAAAACTCAAACAAGTTTAAGAGTATGGAAATGATGACAGAATTGTCATTTTTGGGTAACTATTGGCTAAAGAAATAGTTAAATAACACAACTTTATTTCGAGTTTACTTATCTAGTAAACTGCCTTTAACCAGTGGTTCCCGTTGCCTTTGGATTGCCTTTGGTCAGAAAGATACAAAAATAAAATAATTTAAAATAACAAGCACTAGAATAAATTTAGTCTCCTTTAAGTATGTTGCTTAACATTGAGTTGCCATGCAGAACGTTCTCAGTTTAGCTCACTCAAATGTAACTGACCTCTCTCATGTAAAGCAACATGAACAACACAAGCGCAACAACATCCTATAACCTCTCCAAAACCCCCTCCGTAACATGCCCAGGATGTCGGTGAGGAGCTCCGCATCACTATCAAGCCTGCTTATACAGATGCGGATTTGTATATTTATAAAGTTTGGCTCCATCCAGCTCCAGCTCCATCATGACATCGCTGGAGGGAAGACGAGAATTGCCGCTGTATTGTAGTGACACCACAACACGCCACACAACAATGTGCCACAGGGACTTCTCTCTCTCTCTCTCTCTCTCTCTCTCTCTCTCCTGCTGTCTGCATTTTTTTCTGCATTTACTTCTCTCCTCCGCATTGTTTTCTGTTTCTCCCTCCATCCCTGCTTTCTTTCTCTCTTTAGTTTTTCTTTTTTTTTTCTAGCGTACCCCTCTCCTCCTTCTTTCCTGTGCTTGCCCACAGACCTGCTGCTGTCAGTTTGGTAAAGCGTGGCCTAAATGAGCCATGGTGACTCACTGTGTGTGTGTGTGTGTGTGTGTGTGTGTGTGTGTGTGTGTGTGTGTGTGTGTGTGTGTGTGTGTGTGTGTGTGTGTGTGTGTGTGTGTGTGTGTGTGTGTGTGTGTGTGTGTGTGTGTGTGTGTGTGTGTGTGTGTGTGTGTGTGTGTGTGTGTGTGTGTGTGTTTGCTG
>CAIGQW010055024.1:1752842-1819716 GCA_903798125.1 Danio choprae
TGTGTGTGTGTGTGTGTGTGTGTGTGTGTGTGCGTGTGCGTGCTCATCAATCTAGAATGGAGAAACAAATAGATGTTTTTTTTTCTGACTGATCTCCCTCCTGCCCTGTGAGATCTTCCAGGCGACTGTCAGAACACTCCTGTGTCATTCATGCACCCTTAAGCAAACACACGAGCGCATGTGTGTGTGTGTTGATGTGTTTCCCAGTGCATGTTCTCATGTGTGAATTGTTCATCCGGGAGAGACAATGAATTTTGTCATGTCTGATGTATGGCTGAATGTGTGTGTGTGTGTGTGGGTGTGTGGGGTGTGTGTGTGTGTGTGTGTGTGTGTGTGTGTGTGTGTGTGTGTGTGTGTGTGTGTGCATGTGCGTGTGCGTGTGCGTGTGTCTGAAAGACTTGGAATTAGAGCTGTAACGAGCGGTGTTATGAGGTGACTGAATGCACAGGGACTCACAAACAAATGTTTCATCGCTGTTAAACTAAATAACACAACCTGCTCTGACATTCATTGCCTGCATTGAAAACAACGTTCTCACTTATAATCTATTCAATCAGTTCTCACTCTCGCTGTGGCCTTATACAGACACAAGTATGCTTTTATGAGGCTTTATGCTCTTTATGCATACGAGGAAGTATGCTTTTTAACTACTGCTGAACCTATATGACCTATTTTTTATTGCCGTGTCTACTGAGATTTTACTATTGGTTTGAATCTTTTAGTAAATATAAATCATATAATTATATTTTGTAAAGTTGAAGACAAAATTGTGAAATGTTTATTATTTTATGTGCAAGCAAATTATCACAGTATATCTTATGTTTTTCTTCTGAAGCAAGTTTTATTGCTTTGGCTGGAATTAAAATAATCAATGTTTCTTCACACTTTTGCTGTGTGCTTTGGGTCGTTGTTGTGCTGAAATGTCCACTGGTGCTCAAGACCAAGTTTCTCTGTAGACTGCCTGATGTTGTTGTTGAGAATTTTGACCAATTTTGACCAATTGTTGTTGTTTTTTTTTCATGGTGCCCTTTACTGTGATTACGTAGATTCCCTAGTCCACCAGCTGAAAAAACTGGCTGAAATGTTTTGTTTCATCTGACCATAAAACAGAAGACCAGAAGTCTTCTTTGTCCAGATGAGTATTTGCAAAGGCCAAGCAGGCTTCTGTGTGCCTTCACTGGAGACGTAGTGTCCTCCTTGGTCTGTGTCCATGGAACCCACCAATGTACAGTCCACTAGACTGTTAAGATTGCCAAGTTAAGATTTTTCACAGTGCTGAACGTCTTGTTTTTTCTAATAATAATTTGCAATGTAGCCACTGGAAATTCAAAACATTTAGATAAAATGTTTTGTCTTAGCCATAACTGTTCACAAACTGTCCACAAACCAACTTTGGATTTGCCAGTAGACTGTGACAGTTTGTAAAGAGTATGAGCCTGCTGTTCCCTGTGAAGTTTCTCAACCTGTTCTTAATGTTTTGCATTCATCCCTACTTTTATGATATGTTCCTAAAACTGTTAAACTAGCTGTCATTAAGCCTCTTATTAAAAAAACACAGCTTGATCCCAAAGAACTTTGTAAATTATAGACCTATTTCAAACCTGCCTTTTCTATCAAAGATACTATAAAAAAGTTGTATCTGCTCAACTATGTTCCTTCCTACAGAGAAACAATACTTATGAAAAATTTCAATCTGCATTTAGAGCATTTCATAGCACAGAAACAGCACTCCTAAGAGTTACAAATGACCTCCTTCTGTCGTCCGATTGTGGTTGCATTTCTCTCTTAGTGTTACTAGACCTCAGTGCTGCATTTGATACAATCGATCATAATATTCTCCTTGATAGGCTTGAAAATGATGTTGGGTTTATAGGAACTGCATTGGCCTGGTTTAGGTCTTATCTATCTGAATGTTATCAATTTGTATCAGTTAATGAAGAGGCATCATACAGATCAAAAGTACACTGTGGGGTACCACAAGGCTCAGTTCTTGGTCCTTTACTTTTCACACTATATGCTAACGCTAGGCAATATCATTAAAAAATATGGAGTTAGCTTCCACTGTTATGCTGATGATACACAACTTTATATCTCCTCTAAACCTGATAATTTCTATGAATTTACGAAATTAACAGATTGTATAGCTGATATTAAAAATTGGATGACTAATAACTTCTTATTACTAAATTCAGATAAAACTGAGGTCTTGCTTATTGGACACAAAAACCTCACACGCAAAAACCTAGAACACTGACTAACCCTTGATGGATTCTTAGTTCAGTCCTCATCTTCAGTCAAACATTTGGGGGTGATTTTTGATAGCAACCTGTCGTTTGAAGGCCAGATTTCAAGCATCTGTAAAACTGCATTTTTTCATCTTAAAAATGTTGCCAAACTTCGACATATGCTATCAATCTCTGATGCGGAAAAGCTTATTCATGCTTTCATGAACTCTCAGTTAGACTATTGTAATGCGTTACTAGGCAGTTGCCCTGTTGGCCTAATTAACAAACTTCAGCTGGTTCAAAATGCAGCTGCTAGAGTACTTTCTAGAACAAATAAATATGATCATATTACTCCAGTTCTTTCATCACTGCATTGGCTCCCTATTAAATATCGTATAAATTAAAAAAATTTATTGACTACCTACAAAGCCCTGAACGGCTTAGCTCCCCAGTATTTGAGGGAGTTCCTGGTGTATTATAGCCCCTCATGTCCACTATGCTCAATTACTTCTGAACAACTGATTATTCCCAGAATATCAAAATCAACTGTAGGCGGTAGATCTCATATCTAGCACCTAAACTCTGGAACAGCCTTCCTAGGACAGTTCGGGAAGTAGACACACTCTGTCAGTTTAAAACTAGATTAAAGACACATCCCTTTGCATTAGCATACACATAAAACACTTTTGAAATCCAAATCTTCTAAAAGATTGTTAGTCTGCATTATTTAGAGCAACCGGAGCCGGGAACACTTCCCAAAAGACATTATACATTGAACGGCATCTGCGCTTATGTTAGTCTGTTTTTATTATTCCCGAGGTTTCCATAATCCTGGACCAGGCCGTATCCTGAGCAGCTGCTGTGGTGGTCATGGAGGAGTGGAGAGCATGAGACTGATTCCTGTAAGACCCCAGTGACAGACGAGTCTTCGCATTGATCCTGAAGGGCCTGATGACCTCTCCCACCTGCAGCTTCTCCACGATGGACGTCCAGCTTTCTCCAGCCTCGGGCGCTTAGACTGCAGCTCTGCACAAGAAGCTTGGCCATAGGAGAAATGGTTGTGCCCAACTGAGCCTGGTTTCTCTCAAGGTTTTTTTCCTTCACTTTCGTCAATTGGTGAAGTTCGTTCCTCGCCACTGTCATCACTGGCTTGCATGGTTCGGAACTTGTGGAGCTGTGCATCGATGGATTTGCTCTTCAGTGTTTGGACTTTCAGGAGTGAAGATTTAACCACACTGAACTGGACTAAACTGAACTTAAACTCTGAAAACTGGACTGACACAGTTTCAATTTACTATAATCTCCTATGTTAAGCTGTGTTCGACACAATCTACATTGTAAAAGAGCTATAGAAATAAAGATGAATTGAATTAAATAATTTTGGACACGCCACTTTTTGTTCAAAGGTAAATAAAAGCTGGGAATTTTTCTCCACAATGATGTGTGTTCCTGTGTTATTTCTGGTAAAAAATAAATAAATAAATAAAAAAATTTCAGTCAGTTGGTTGAATAAAAGTCATTTTAAGCCAGAATTTGAATGTTCATGTTCTTAGCTGACAGGAGTGGCACACGGTGTGGTCTTCTGCTGCTGTAGCCCATCCGCCTCAAGGTTCGACATGTTGTGCGTTCAGAGATGCTCTTCTGCATACCTCATTTGTAACGAGTGATTATTTGAGTTACTGTTGTCTTTCTATCAGCTCGAACCAGTCTGGCCATTTTCCTCTGACCTCTAGCTTCAACAAGGCATTTGCGCCCACAGAACTGCCGCTCACTGGATATTTTCTCAGACCATTCTCTGTAAACCCTAGAGATGGTTGTGTGTGAAAATACCAATAGATCACCAGTTTCTGAAATACTCAGACCAGCCCGTCTGGCACCAACAACCATGCCAAGTCACTTAAATCACCTTTGTTCCCCTTTCTGATGCTCGGTTTGAACTGCAGCAGATCATCTTGACCATGTCTACATGCCTAAATGCTAAATTCCTAAATGCACATCTGTTCTGCATATTAAAATTTCTGAATGCCTCTATGCTCTATTTGCAAATTCCACAGGTGTTTTCAAGTTACTTTTTTAACATATGCCTTATTTCAAGTTTACATATTCATGTTTAAAGCACAGCTTCAAAAGTGCACTTAATTGTATATATTTAGGGTGGAAAATGCAGAAATGTCAGACTAGTTACAGTGAACAGCACTTTGAATATGTCCAAATAAGCACTTGTTTATAAAGAATGAAACCTGTTTTAAATATAGCACTTCATTCCTCTCTCTCTCTCTCTCTCTCTCTCTCTTTTCTAACAGGCTTGTGGATTTACAGAGAGGTTTCAGCACCATGGAGAGAGGCATCTGATTATAAGAGGACACGTTTCCAACGATGCCTTTTATCACCTGCTTTTGTATGTGTGTGTGCATTCGTGCTCTTATTGTGTGTCAGTGTAGACGCAAGTGTGTGTTCTATAGTTTCTGCATGTACGAGTGTGTGTTGGATGATGACAGCACACCAGGTGTCCCCTCAGCAGGGGCTTCACGGAAAACATGGGTAAATAGCGAACCTGCTGACGAGCCCTGACCTTATCCACTCCTTTATCCATCCATCCCTCCGTCCATCTCTCCGTCCCGCTGTATACATGTGTGCTCTGCATCTGTCTCTCCTCTGCAGGGCAACTCTAATATTCATCTGCCCTCGTTTGTCAAAGGTAGGATGACTCCTCTTTGCAGGAGGAGAGGGAGTGTGTGTGTGTGTGTGTGTGTGTGTGTGTGTGTGTGTGTGTGTGTGAGCGCCCTATGGCAGAGTGAAATCAGAAATGATGAGGCAATTGAATGAATGAAAGGTAAAAGATGAAATACGATGAGTAGAAAGGAAGGAAGGAAGAAAAAATAGAACTAAGCATTAGAGAAGAGATTTTTTTAAATTGTACTGAATTGGAGCTAAGTGTATAGTTATTTAGTTGAATTTTTACAAATTGAAGGGAGGGTGAAATGCAAACATGAAACATTTTAAATATTACATGACGAAGATGTCAATTCTATTGTTGATAATCTATTGTTTTAAATGCTTATTTCATAACAAATTTTCATCATTGGAATAAAGATAGGTGAAACATTCATTATCATTCAATCAGTATCACATAATCATTGAGTAATATTCTGATTTGCTGCTAATTTCTTCTTTATTTTCAGTGTAAACAAAACATTGTACCAAAAGAATTTGGTGAACTATTAAAAGTGACAGAAAAAACATTTGTAAGTTTACAAGTTTTAGTTTTTTTTACTTTTTTATCCTTTTAAATTCATCAAATTCTCAACTGAAAACTCTCTAATTATATAATGATTATTATTATATAATTATATATAATGATAGTTAATACTAATATGCATATGCTACGTTATGTTTGTATATTGTTGGTATTTGTTTTTCTTTAAGAGCATCGCATCATTGGAATTTGATACCACACTCTGTTAGAGAATGTGTATCTTTTAAATCACTTGTTGTTGTGGTTGTTTTTTGTCGTTCATTTGAGTATTGTTTATAGATTGAATTTGTATTTTTATTGGTATAGGCCTTTAACGTCTGGCAAAGGGACCACCAATGAAAACTAGTCTTTGAGCTAATTTGGAAACATTTACGTTGTAGGGGAATGTTGATTAATGTACACTGTCCCTTGTTGTGAAAAAATAAATAAACCGAAACATTAAACAATTCTTTAGAAAATCATAACACAGCAATTTTTTTTTTTTTTTGGACGGGGGGGATGTAGTACCATGATTATACCATAGTTTTATATCACTTTTTTTTTTTTTTTTTTTGATAACATGTTTTTTGGACCTGCATGATACATGGGCTTTGGCCATTAGATATCATCACTATACCATGGAACAAAAATAACTTTATAAGGAAACAGATGAAGCAGTGAAGGCAAAGGAGCTGTAGCAAAGAATGAACATGTGATGCTGGGAACAAACATGAGACCAAAAACATGCTAAAAATGTCATGGGCAGAGAAATAGAATGAAAGAGAGAGAGAGAGACAGAGAGAGAAAGAGAGAAGTGTTCTTCCCAGAAGAGACAAGGTAATCTTGGCTGACCAACCTCGACCAAATTAGATAAATTGACCCTCACCTTTGTAGAGATTCATTTGTCTGTTTACTCGGATGCTGAGAGAGCCTGGAGAGCAGGAAGGTCAAACCCTCAACCCCTGTGTGGATGCCAGCTGTCTGATAGAGCAAAGGAGAGAAAGAGAGAGAGAGACAGAGAGATAGAGAGAGACAGAGAGAAAGAGAGAGAGACAGCTTCACTCACAGGGACTGGGGAACTTTCGGCTGAAGGTAAAGGCAAAGGATAGATGGAGCAATGGATGGATGGACGGATCAGCAGGTCCACTTGACCCCCCGATTAGCTGAGCTCGCTTTAATTAGCGCTGAGCTAAGTGCCAGTAATTAGCCGCATTGTGTCACCTGCCAGAGGCCCTGCACCATGGCAGCACACGTTGCTATGGCTACCGGAGGACAAGAATGGAGGGGCGGAGGAGAGAAAACTGAGGAGAGAAAGCGCCAACATTAGACTTGATCCAAACATAAACAGCATGCAACAGGGACACGCGTGAGGGTTTGTTTCCCCCAGAGAAAGTCCACTGGCATGAAACTCTAAAGCTTAAAAAAAGACATAAAAAACAATAGTGCATGAAAAGTCAGCTTGCTCATAACAAAACATAGGTGAGCATCATAAACTCCATTTGCATACCGTGCGCTTGTGTGACGCTTGATGATAAAATTGTGTTTGGTGCTTTAATGTTGGTTTAATGCTTTGATATAATGTATCACTGTGGAATGACGCACTTGGTATAAATTCCGAACAATTTCTTTTGGTACTTAATCACTTGGCAACAAACTTCCTTGAATAGAACTCTATGCAGTACTGAGTGTGGCAATAATTACTTTTTTAAGTGACAAGGTCTAACTAGATTCCTGAAGGATGTATCTGTGTTTGCAAAGCAGAAACAGAACAGCTCAAGTGAGAGGTAAATTTAGGGTTTTAGGTTTTGGTTTTGTGTAACTAAAATATTTTGATCCAGTCAATCAGTCTTAAGGAATGTTATATAGGCTACAATATCACAACAACAGTCAGTAAGACCTACATAAATGTATATACAAATACGGTATATGCCTATCGAATATCACCACTACATTTTAAATGGTGAGCATTGTCTGATTTAGTATAAAGCATTTTAAAAGCAAGCAATGTGAGAACGTATAATGTAATATACTGTCCAATCATGAGGTGAACGTCAAATCATTCAAAGTAAAGAGTACACAGAAAGCGAACAAGAGGTTGTTTTCGTGTTCGACGTCAGAGTAAATAGTGGTCGATACTGGTCTTGCATTAACATTTTACCACATATCATACATTTTGCACTGTTTCATAATGCCTCAGCGCATTTACCAGTACTAGTCTAATTCGTTTCGCTTGTTTTGCAATTACTAATATAAAACTAGTGGGAGGGAAAACATTTGAAAGTATTATTGTTGTTCTCATACCTGACCTCAACATTTCTGAGGGATGAAAATGAACAGGAAGCTGCTAAAGAAATAAACTGAAAAACTTCGCAAACCGGAATCGTCTTGGGAGCTGCAGAGTTGCCATCCTTGTGTTTCTTGATCAAATAAGGCCCTCTGCTGGACATACAAACACTGGTCTTCAAGTGAGTTCGTTGATTCATTCAGTCTATTTACATTTTAAGTAACTCTAAAACCTTACTTTAGTCATAATAAAAACAAATACATTTAATAATGTAGTCAGTGGATGTAATTATCAATAACATTTTTTTTGTCGGTGTTGTTTTACCATTGGGGCAGCGCGGTGGCTCAGTGGGTAGCGCTGTCGCCTCACAGCGAGAAGGTCGCTGGTTCGAGCCTCGGCTGGGTCAGTTGGCATTTCTGTGTGGAGTTTGCATGTTCTCCCCGTGTTCGCGTGGGTTTCCTCCGGGTGCTCCGGTTTCCCCCACAAGTCCAAAGACATGCGAATGATGCGCTATAGGTGAATTGGGTAAGCAAAATTGTTCGTAGTGCATGTGTGTGCATGAGTGTGTATAGGTGTTTCCCAGAGATGGGTTGCAGCTGGAAGGGCATCCGCTGTGTAATACATATGCTAGATAAGTTGGTGGATCATTCCGCTGTGGCGACCACTGTTACCACAAAGAAAATGAATGAATGAATGAATGAATGTTTTACCATTTAAAACTTCACCATTTAAAACCTCTTTGTGTGAAATGTTTACTTCCTTATATTATACATCTTTTTGCAGTTATTGTAGCTTGTTAAACCAGGGTAACCACAAATAAAACATGCTTTTGTAGTTGTAATTAGGTGATCAATCAGGTAATCAAATCAATTCTCAAATCCTTAAGACTTTTTAATGTTTTTGAAAGTCTCATTAAGGATGCATTTATTTGATTAAAAAAATGCAGTAAAAACATTACATTAGTAACATCTTGTTAAAAATAACTTTTGAAATACTTTTTTTCCCCTAAGATCTTTTTAGTATAGCCTACATCAGCATTGAAAACCTTTTTGTTTGTAGTTTTTTCACCATTCTTTTGTAACATATTCTTTACTGTTAATTCACTATCTTAAGGGACAGTTCACCAACAATGAAAATATCCTCACTATTTACTCATTATTTAGGTGGTTATGGACCTTTATGAGTTTCTTACTTCTATTAAAGGCATTGAAGGCATAGTTCACCCAAAAATGTAAATTCTGTCATTATGTACTCACCCTTTATTTGCTTCAAACCTTTGTGAGTTTCTTTCTTCTGTATAACACTAAAAATAGATTTTAAACTGACTACCATTGTAGAAAAAAATTACTATAGAAGTCAAAGGTTACAGGTTTTCAGCTTTTCAAAAATCTATTTTTAGTGTTATACAGAAGAAAGAAACTCACAAAGGTTTGAAGCAAATAAAGGGTGAGTACATAATTACAGAATTAAAATTTTTGGGTGAACTATGCCTTCAATGCCTCCTTGCTGAGTAAAAAGATCAAAAATATACAAACATTCAAACAACACACTATGTATTTAGTAATTAAGCATTTAGGCATTAAGTTCCAGCTTTAAGACTACGAAACAGCATTTTTAAAGTTCATGAGCAACAGTGAAAATGTGTTTTTGTAAAAGTTAAGCAGTCAGAGATGTTGTGCTAGCATTGCACTGACACACACCTCCTCAAAAACAAATATAATTCTACAGCAATGAATGAGCAGGATGTATGGGGGAGAGAGACAGGCACTGTGATGCTGCCAGAAATGTGCGTTTTCATTGCAGTAGGAGAGAGCTGTTGTGTGGGCCTTCAGAGCCCAGCTGAGGCGGTGTAACAGGGTTTCTCCTGCTGACGTCAAAGCGGACTGTGCAAACCCCGCAGTCTCTGGGGAAGAATACAGAGAGAGTGCAAAAAATAGCAGGAGAGCAGGCCATCGAGAAAGCCCTAGTCCTGCTGACATGGAGAGGTGAACCCGGAGGTGAACCTGTGGGAGAGAGCAGATGATGCAAACACTGGGCAAAAGGAGGGAATCCCTCATCTGGGGCTCACAGCAGCCCACGTCCCAGGAATCACCCCACACACCGCGGGACTGCAGCGGTAATGAGATTCAATTACTGCAGAGCCTTACATAACCAGCTTGGAACACACTTTCACCAGTGTGCCTGGAATACGCATGCAAACACAAGACAAATAAAAACACTTTTGCTGGTAGTATGAAGTTGACGGATATAAAAGTAGGCCTAATTTGCTGTAAAAGAATTTGAGGCTTTTAGTATAGGCCTACACTGCAAAAAAAATGCTTTTCTTACTTTGAGTTTTTGTCTTTATAATGTGCTTAATAATTGTGTTTTCATAATTTGTGACTGATTGATTTTTCATTACTAAATTAATTATTGCATTATTTACAAACCATTTGTATTTAAGAGTAGTTGGTGTTTTTTAAGATCATTCAAAATGAGTTAGTAAATGATTAATAAACTTTATTAACACAACTTCATGCAGTTTTGTGACCTAATCTAAAGTGAGGGCTATTTATGCTTCGTAAATGCCTTATAAATGACAATTAAAGGCTTAGTATCAAATGAACAATACTCTTTGCAATCCTATCTAAAAAAATAAAACAACTGTAAAGTTTAAACATTGCTGAATAACAGGAGTGTCAAAATACAACATAAAAATTGGATTTAAAAAACAACAATATAATAAATAAACAATATAATATGATGCAACATTTCAATGTTATTTAGCAATGTTTAAACTGTACAGTAATTTTATTTTAGATAAGGTTGCAAAGATTTATTTTTCATTTGATACAGTTTCATTTGTGTATCTTTAAATGAATAGAAATAATTAAACTCGTTTATGTTCTTTTTTCCTGTTTGAGTTTTTAATTGTCATTTATAAGGGATTTATAAAGCATAAATAGTCCTCAATTTAGATTAGTTCACAAAACTGAAGTTGAGTTAATAAAGCATTTATTAGCATTCAAATGAACTATTAGTATATGCCTGAATAATAAGAATTATAAATGTTAATTTGAAGAGTTTATTCATCATTTATTTACGCATTATGAATTATCTTAAAAACCACCAACTACGCTTAAATAACTGGTTTGTAAATAATGCAACACTTAATTTAGTAATGAAAAATTAATCATTACCAAAGTATGAAAACACAATTATTAAGCACATTACACATGTGCTTATAAGCCAAGAATACAGCATTTGTAGCTGCAGTTATTAACTGCTTATAAACCTCTTTGCAGTACGTCTCAAGCTCTATCAGGTTTGATGGGAAGCGACGGTGTACAGCCATTTTCAGATCTCTCCAGAGATGTTCAATAGGATTTAGGGCTGGGCTATAGCTGGGCCACTTAAGGACATTCACAGAGTTGTTGTGAAGCAACTCCATTGATATTTTGGCAGTGTGCTTTGGGTCATTGTCCTGCTGGAAGATGAACCGTCGCCCTAGTCTGCGGTCAAGACCACTCTGAAGCAGGTTTTCATTCAGAATGTCTCTGTACATTGCTGCATTCATCTTTCTCTCTATCCTGACTAGTCTTCCAGTTCCTGATGCTGAAAAACATCCCCACAGCATGATGCTGCCACCACCATGCTTCACTTTAGGGATGGTATTAGCCTGGTGATGAGCGGTGCCTGGTTTTCTCCAAACGTAACGCCTGGCATTCACTCCAAAGAGACCAGAGAATTTTGTTTCTTATGGTCTGAGAGTCCTTCAGATGCCTTTTGGCAAATTACAGGCGGGCTGCTATGTGCCCTTTACTAAGGAATGGCTTCCATCTGGCCACTCTACCATACAGGCCTGATTGGTGGATAGCTGCACAGATGGTTGTCCTTCTGTAAGGTTCTCCTCTCTCCACAGAAGAACACTGGAGCTCAGACAGAGTGACCATCGGGTTATTGGTCACCTCCCTGACTAAGGCCCTTCTCCCCCGATCACTCAGCTTAGATGGCCAGCCAGCTCTAGGAAGAGTCCTGGTGGTTCCAAACATCTTCCACTTACGGATGATGGAGGCCACTGTGCTCATTGGAACTTTCAGAGCAGCAGATATTTTTCTGTAATCTTCCCCAGCTTTGTGCCTCAAGACAATCCTGTCTCGGAGGTCTACAGACAATTCCTTTGTCTTCATGCTTGGTTTGTGCTTTGACATGCACTGTCAACCCTGGGACCTTATATAGACAGGTGTATGCCTTTTCAAATCATGTCCAATAACTAAATTTACCACAGGTGAACTCCAATTAAGCTGCTGAAACATCTCAAGAATGATCAGTGGAAACAGAATGTACCTGAGCTCAATTTAGAGCTTCACGGCCAAGGCTGTGAATACTGATGTACATGAGATTTTTCAGGGGTTTTTTTTTAATAAATTTGCATGCAACAATTTCAAAAAATCTTTTTTCACATTGTCATTATGGGGTATTGTGTGTAGAATTTTGAGGAAATAAATGAATTTAATCCATTTTGGAATAAGGCTGTAACATAAAGCAATGTGGAAAAAGTGAAGCGCTATGAATACTTTCCGGATGCACTGTAGGCCTATTATGATCCTCATACATTGTTTCCTTAAATTTAAATATGATTTCATCTATCTTCAATCCTTGTTTTTCTGGTAAAACCTTTAACAATTTATCTAAAAGCACATATTAAGTTATTAACTACTATCATCATTATTTCTATTAACAAATTAGCATTTTTATAGGCTATATATATCATTCTCAGTTTTATTTCATTGTGACTTTAATGTGTGCACTGACTGCTAATGTGTGCACCTGTGAGACACAATAGAAAAGATACAATTTGAAAAGTGACTGACTGAAAAAGCCTTATTCATTAATTCACTTTCAATCTGCTTCATTGTTTATTTGCACAGTTAAACGGGTTTTAATTGGTAAAGATAATTAGCTTTCTCATTATAGAGATTTGAAACACGCCATCAATAACATTCATTACTGTGCTTGCTGTATGTCGTTAACTCCCTCAATTCACAAACTGATATTACTGGATCGCTTGCTCCACCTAGAGTTTTCTCTAAGTATTGGTTTGTGATGGAAGCTGAAGCCTTCAACAAGATCTTCTAAATTATTGCTTTACTGCAAATATATCATATATATATTTGTATATATATATATAATAATTGTTAGTTTAATTTACTTGATAAAACCTACAGCTCTGCCGCGGTATATACAAAGCAGTATATCAACAGGAAACCAGGAATACATCAAGAAAGTGTGACTGAATTAAGCAGTCCACCAAAAGAAAGTCAAAAAAAAGTTTCATTAATGTAGGTTGTTTTTTCCCCCCATAATACTGTACATATCCGCAGAGCTCTATCCAACCGTTTTTAAGTAAGGTAAATAGATGTCATATTTGAATGAGATGTTGCATAGTAATCATTAAAAAATTTATGATATTTGAGTTACTTTTTCGAAAATGTAATGGAGTTACCTTTTTAGCTAAATTAATTAGCTTTTTAAAAATTAATCAATGATTTAAAATTAACGTAGCAATGTTGAATCAGGCTTCCAATAGATAGAAACCAAGATGGCAGACCATGGCCTTACATTTCTGCCATAGAAGTATTCTCATTATTTTGAATGCATCGATTATAAAAAAGGAAAAGGGGATTGTCTCAGTGGACAGTAATTAACTAATAAGGACTTAACTGTTAAGTCAACTATTCATTCATTCATTTTCATTTCGGCTTAGTCCCTTTATTAATCTGGGGTCGCCACAGTGGAATGGCTCGAACCAGCGATCAGCGACCTTCTTGCTGTGAGGCGAACGTGCTACCCACTGCGCCACTGTGAGGCCCATTAAGTCAACTAATAAGACTTAACTAAGGACTTAACTAATAAGACAACAAATAACAAACACATAGGCTACATTGCTTTAAACATTCAATAATCTGTATATGTATAGCTCTGGGGTCAGGAAGTTCTCAGAATATAACTATATTATTATAAAAATAATTATATATTTTTTAATGTGTGTGTGTGTGTGTGTGTGTGTGTGTGTGTGTGTGTGTGTGTGTGTGTGTGTTTTAAGGTAAAGCCAGGTCAGAAACAGTAATGCAAGAGTAACGCAACATATTACCATAAAAAAAACAAGTAATGAAACTAATTACTTTTTTGGGAGTTAACTCAATATTGTAAAGCATTACTTTCAAAAGTAACTTTCCCCAACACTGGCAACAGCACACTTTTCCAAAGTGTTCAGAGGAGTATTTGAAGAAAATTGTCAAAACATAAACAGCACACTGTCCTCTAATACTGAATACCCTAGCTGACCAGACGTCTCTATTTTCCAAAGACAGTTTGGTGTCCTGTTCTGACTTCTTGTCAGAATTGCGCGAGTCAGTCCCTGTTTAACAATGAAAATGAGTCAAAGGTGCTGCGTGTTATATCTATCTGTTGCAAGTCTTTCAGTGACAACTCATTTTCCCTCCAATGTAAGCTTAAAAAATAGATCAAAGACGTATGTTTATAAGCAAACAAGTTGAAGATTAGTTGATATGCTGTTGATAAAATGCCTTTCCACAAAAGCAGTTAACCCAGTGTACCAACATGGAAAATTCTATAGTAATAATTTAGAGTAAATACTGTAGTGTTTTGAACCACACTTTAGTAAGCACTTTAAAGTAGTTGAATTAATCTGTTGTTGTAATTCTATAGTCAGCTAGGGTAATACGACAACTATAGTAATATAAACAAATTACCCAATACTGTACTTTAAGTTTACAACTATACCAAAATAAACCACAGTGTACCATAGTAAAAACTAAAGTATAGGTCTACTACTAATTTATCACGTTTTATCAGTTCATTGCTAATAAATGCTGTAGTGTACTGTAGTTTTAACTAAGTGTTGTACATACTACACAGTAAAATACACTTAGCTATAGTATAGTTAAAAAATACTGGTAATTACAGCAGTAACAGTACTATATAAATTATTTTGCCATGTGGGTATAAAGCCTTTTTTCCACTAATGTCAATTTTTAAAAATGGCCTCTATAGAGATTTAATTCATTATTTAATTAATAAAAATTTTATTTTTTTTGTTACAGTATTACCCTACTATTAGTTTCTCCAATTAGTGGGAGAAAGAAGCTGAGATGATTGACGATACAATGCTTAATTGAAGCGTGTCAGTCAATGGCTTGGAGAAACCAGCAACAATAAATATAAAAGGAAGAAACCCATAATTGCAGTCATGTCGTTGCAGTCAGACATTCTTATTGTTCACCTATTTATTTTCTCAAATACTAAACAATTGTATGTTTCTCTAGTGGTCGTCAACTTTTTAAGGGTACACAAGTATTAAAGATCATCAGATTTAGGTCGTCTATGCTTTAGTCCATTTCATGTCAACTAGGGTTAAAAAAAAAATCTAGATATCAATTAACAGTGTGACATTATTATGTGTATTCATTAAAATTACTAATAAAGACATTACTTAAATGAAAGGCAATTATTAAAATCACAGACAAAACACAGCTAAAGGAAATCATGGCCTGACACAATTGCTTATATTTTTGTTGTTGTAGTAACCACTGGATTAGGAACAGTTTTAAATAAACAAACAAATAATCCATTCAGAAAGTAATTGCATTTTTATTGAATAATATTTCAAGGTCAGTTAGTACACACACGTAGCAGCAATCTCTTTTTCATTCTTGTAATATATTAAGAGCATTGAGAATTGGCACAAACAATATATTAGAGTTGACTATTCTCTCAGTTCAAATCTGTATATGCAATAATACCAATTTCCAAAACAACTCAGAAAAACATAAAAGAAAAAGCGAATGTTCAATTTGTCATGTCTCACTCGGCGCAAGCCTTGGCAAATTAAAAGAAAACAAAGTTATTGTCATTTTTGATTATGCAAATAAATACCAAACAAAAGGGGGGAAAGGAGCGGAAAAAGAATAGAACAAAGAACAGACTGAGGAGTGAGACTGACAGTCATTTTTGTGTGGGTTGTTGAGCATCAACCACACACATTTAATTAAAAGAAAAACAAATCTCAAAGTTTCTTTTTAAAAAAAAAAAAAAAAGATGAATTACTCAGGAGACTGAGACACAGAAAATGTCATGTCGCCAATCACCAACACTGAATTATTGATCATGATGATTCAAGTCAGCATTGTGTCATGACGGATCTGTCATTTCTAAACCGCGTGTTTCTACAGAAACATCCATCTGCTATAAACTACGCGTGTGAGTGTCTAAAGTAAGACTGACTTATGATTTGCAGTTTAAATGAATTGTAAAATGATCAAAAGTCCTTCTCAAACAAAACAAAGGCAGAGAGAAGACGAAACATCGTAAATTAAAACCACACCAATATGAACAAAAACAAATAGCACTTTTTACAACAAAATTAATGTTTCTGTACATCCTATCCTACAAAATGACATATTATATGTAAACATTAACTTAAAAAGCCTATCAGAGTAAGGCAGACTTTGTACAGTCAACAGTATTATACAAATTAACAACTTTTCGGGTATATTTCAGCTAATTAACCAACGAATTTAAACCCATTCTCCATTTGTGTGTATTCTTTCAATCTGACAGCATAGTGCTCTTTTCCTGTACAGCAGCGCCACCTATCAGCTCTCAATAGCACTGCATGTTAGAATGCCGTAACAGCTGAAGTTAAGATCAGCACCAAATTCTTCAATTCTGAACAGCTGTGCTGGAAAACACATCTGTCCACATCTGGATTAAGGACTGCATGCAATTTCAAGAGAACCAATGGCCAAAAAAAAAACTCCATTTTTTAAATAATTTCCACTTCTGAGGTTTGATAATTTTGCCCACAATGAACCATCCTGTTAACTCCAAACTGCTCGGTACATTGTTTTAAAAAAACTTTATGCAATAATTGAGTTCAAAAAACAAGGCGCATCAATAAAATAAATCATTCGCTGAAACAGTTGACTAAAATTCGTTTTCGCATTTGTTTTAATCTTGCGCCCTACCAAAACATCAGGTGATCAGCTATCGAACCTAGCATGTTTTAATAATAATAATACTTTCAAAATGTGTAACATCACGCTTATGGGTGTAAAACTAGAACTAGGGAAAGCGTATGCACACTGAATGGCTCTGGACAAATGGACTATCAACAGCAAGAGCATAAAAGATCCTGCAGCTTCTAGGCGACATCTGACCTCTGAGATCATGAATATTCATGACAAATCTCAGAATGTACAACGACCCAGATTAAAAACTCTCTACGGACCCTGTACTTGTGTTGTAAATCAAGTCTGTTTCTAATTCATTTAATAGCCCAACTTTTCTGCTCCCGTTTTCTCCTTCATCCCATAGTGTGTGTCCTACATGCTAAAAAAAGTGAACTGGCCTCTATTATGGAAAACAGAGTTCTGGCATGGACAGAAGTGATGATGTATGATCATGTGCAGGCACTGCTTACAGATCTCAGGCTTTGCACACTCTAATATTAAGGCCTACAGAAAAGACGATGCAGACACACTGCCGATATAATATGGAAAATTAATGTACGAAGCTGCATGTCTAAACTTACTCACCGCATTAAACCTAGATAAAAACAGCCTCTGGCGATGCATATGTTGTGTGTGTTTGTGTATGTGGGTGTCAGTACGCATCATTAAAAGCAAACAGCACTAATGGTTGGTTGTTAATAATATGGGAAAGTATGTGAATCTGTTTGCTGTCCAAGGATGCATGAGCGCTGTGTGGCTCAAGGTGATTCAGCAATGTTGTTAGTCGTGGTGGTTTTCTTCTTTGGCGCTTTCTTCACTGTCTTGGTGGTCTGCTGAGGAGGAGGGCAGAATATAGTGGTAAAACACAAGACAAAAATATATTTCAAGAGTTTACAGTTAGCTGACGCTTGATAAGATAATACGTTTGGCATGCTGTCCCAGGAGAGACCCCTGAGCTCAGAGGATCCTCAAGTTCGGGGCTCCCTCCTGTTTAGTCGGGAGAGAGGAGAGTCTGGGCTCAGGAAGTTCTTGAGAACTCCCCTGATATTTAGCTAGGAAAAGAGGGGAAGGAGGATCATCACGGGATTGGTAATGCAAGACCAGCCGTGGACTATTATAAGCCTGTGATCCTCTCAAAATTTGTTTATAAAACATCACATATAATTAATAGACCCTTTTCACTTTTCCAAGATTCTCAGCAGCAGAAGTCATCATATTTAGGTAAACTTAGAGTGCTGTGAATGGGAGAGTAACATGAATACATTTGCAGTCCACATTTGCTGAAATAACAAAAGAAAACTCCTCAACAGTGTTTTTACAAATTCCAGAAACCTTTTTTTAAATGATCTCAGACTGATATCGGTAGCTAGAAGAGAGAACTCAAATTTACTGTCTCATCAATAGACATTGTATTAGAAACACCTCGCATAAGCATTAACTTAACTTTTTTGTAATTTAATTTAAAATTGATAATACAAAGTATAGCTTTCTAAATATACTATTTTTTTTCTTAAATGTTAATACTAAAAACTTTCAAGCATAGCATTTAAGATGCTGTTGACTGCTGAAACCAGTTGAGAAAAGGGTCTATACCATATATTAATTGATGGCTATAATGTTATAGGGTTATAACAGACTGCAGTGCATTCAGAAAATAATCAGACACCTTCATTTTGTTATTTTGGAACATTAAGGTACAACCACAGAAGCAAACATTAGCTGGGAAAAAAAGGTCCATTGTTTCCAATATGGTTTCAAAATATGAAGCACAGACGAAGCATCTTTTGTTGTTTGGCTTTGCAAATTTGCATTTTCAACGTGAACCCACTGACAAATCAGTGTGGATAACTGTCTGCTTTTCATGCACATTCCAGACAACATGGATTCCTAATAAAAATGACTAGAGTTCACCGAAAAACTGTTCATTTGACCACACCATCATGCTTATGCATAATGAAAAATTCTGACTGTGTGAAAAAAATGGCCTGGTTTAATGGACAAATTAAGTAGTTGCACGTACAGTATGTTCGGTTAGAAAAATCCGGCTGCATGCGTGTAAAAAAACAAACTACTTTAAGCTTTAGCACACTACTTAGTTGAAGCTGTATTCACTGTCAAAGGATCGTCAAGTCTTTCTGATTATCATATGATAATTTTTGCAAATCTAATTTTTTGTTTTTTTGTTTTTTTTAACCTTATTTTCACTACACCTTTTCCTGAGGCCTGTCATGTTGGATGGAAATCGTCTGTCAGTGGAAAACTATTTTCAGGTCTCAGGATTGTCTTTAGGAGTAACTCTGTGGTTGTCCCAGCAGCTCTTGTATTTTCTTGCATGTGTGCTTAAGAACATTATCCTGTGGAAAGGAGAGCCTTTGGCACAATCTTAAGGCATTAAGGATATCCCTGTAATTAACTGCATTCAGCTTCCCTATTACCCTGACCACTTCCTTAGTCCCTGAAGCTGAAAATGCAGTCGCACCATACATCACCACTGAAATGGTACTGCACTGGTTTTCCTACAGACTTGACATTAGTAATGGAGTTTAATCAGACCACATAATCTTAGTCTGAGATTCCTATAGGTGTTTTATTGCAAATTTTAAGAGTGCTTCCACTTGCCTCACTGAGGAGAGACTTCTTTCTGGTCACTCTGCCATTAAGGTCAGATTTGTAAATCAATGATGGTTGTCTTTCTGCAAGTTTTTCCACCCATCTCCACACATGATCTCTGGAGCTCAACAACACCCACCGTGGGTTGGTCAATTGTTATACCAAGGCTGAAGTCTGGGCAGGCAACTAGTTCTAGGTTAAGAGTCCAGGTTATTCCAAGTATCTTCCATTTAAGAGCTGTGAACTTTTAATGAATCTTTCCCTCAACACAACCCTGTCTTTAGGCATGTGTGAGCCTGAATCATTTCCAGTAAACCAAATTAAATCACAAATTTATTTATCCCAATAAAAAAAAAAAAGTGTAGAAAAATCTCAAAGATCTAGAGAAATAGGATGCACCAAAGCTAAGATAAGCAGATAAAAATCCCTCATTTAAATCTACACCTCACATCATACAATGGCCCTCTCTGAAATGGCTCCCTGAATCCTTCTGGACTTTCTCCATGCTTTTGTGATGTAAACCATTTTAACTGTTAGATTGCAACATTTCCTCTGAGCACATCACAGTGTGGTATCAGCAGAAGTGTGCACCGAGAGTACATACTGGCTGTAACTTATTTTGTGAACAACTTAAAATTACCAAATCAGACAGCCTACGTTCAAGTGGACTTAAAAGATGTGTGCACAGTGGCCAGTATAATCCACCACACATGCACATGAAAAGTGTTCATTCGTGACAGAACCATTGTGGGATGTGAATATTTAAAGATGTGGGGAAAAAACTCAGTTAAAGCATTTTAGCACAAGGCGTCAATATAAAAGGTGAAAAATGAAGGGGTCTGAATGCTATCTGAATGCACCGTATTTGTCTGTAATGCATTATGAGTGAAAAACATCATAAACAACCAATGACAAATTAAGCTCTGAATTATTTGGTAGACAAGCAAGAAATATTTCAGTTTCAGATTTTTTATATTTTATAAACGAAAAGTGTGTCTATAAGCAAAAGACCCCAGAAAAAAGAAGGCAGTAGACAAACAAGAACTAAATCATGTACCTCTGTCTTGGCAGCAGCTGGTTTCTTGGCTGCTCTGGTGCTTGCGATGCGTTTGGGGGCTTTATCAGCTGCATCCTCATCTGAATGCTCAGTCCTGCTATCTGACTGGTCATCAGAGCGAGAGCTGTGCTGTGACTCAGTGTCCGCTGGTACGGGTGTGGCACGAACTGAGGAAAACAAGAATAATGGATACGGTTTAGACATCAGAATACTCTTCATCCATCTGACATGTCGATGTTTGGTTTTTAATAGTTTGAGGCAAATCATTTGAGGACTCTGATTCTGTATAGGTCTTTCAGGACACTCCTTCAAAAAAATTAAGCATTTCAAGAGTTCACACTTAGCTGATGATTGATAATAAAGTGTATTTGGCATGCTGTCCCGGGAGAGAGCCCTGAGCTCAGAATATCCTCGAGCCCGAGGCTCCCTACCGTTTGACGGGTGAGAGGAGAGGTCTCGAGAACTCCCCTGCTTGTGAACGTGCTGAGATATAGCTGGCTAAGAGTATGTTTTAAGATGCTACTTTGGAGTAGTCAATTTTCTTATGGTGTATGTCTTTGGACGGTGGGAGGAAACCGGGAAACCTGGGGAAAACCCACTCGAGGGTGACTGGAGTGATGACTGGAGTGGAAAACTCCAACTTATTTATAGTGTGTCAGTATTTATCTGATTGGTGCAATATGCGGAGCTGATGCAGTACCAGCCGTGTTCAATCATATGCCTGTGATCCTCTCGAAATTAGTTTATAAATAAACCACACTTTTATTTCAACTTGTACATTCCCTCTACATGTAGTGTTTTCCAAAACTTTCCCATGTACACTCAAACATGCTGCTTTGAACAAATGATTATCTTACTGCAAATGCATAAGCCATAATTAAAGCTCAGTGGCTTGATAAAAAGAAACCACATCAAGTTCTCCTGGTATTCTATTCCATATATCGTCTACAATGCTGAATGACCTATAGTAGGTACATCCCAGTACTTAAGATAGATAAATACACTGATGGCCCAAAATATCACAAGTCATACAGTAGGTGAAGCAAATATTGTTGATCATTTCCTAGCAAAGCCACTTAAAGGTACACTACAGTCGTGGCCAAAAGTTTTGAGAATGACACAAATATTAGTTTTCACAAAGTTTGCTGCTAAACTGCTTTTAGATCTTTGTTTCAGTTGTTTTTGTGATGTACTAAAACATAATTACAAGCACTTCATACGTTTCAAAGGCTTTAATCGACAATTACATGGCATTTATGCAAAGAGTCAGTATTTGCAGTGTTGGCCCTTCTTTTTCAGGACCTCTGCAATTCAAATGGACATGCTCTCAATCAACTTCTGGGCCAAATCCTGACTAATAGCAACCCATTCTTTCATAATCACTTCTTGGAGTTTGTCAGAATTAGTGGGTTTTTGTTTGTCCACCCGCCTCTTGAGGATTGACCACAAGTTCTCATTGGGATTAAGTTCTGGGGAGTTTCCAGGCCATGGACCCAAAATTTCAACGTTTTGGTCCCCGAGCCACTTAGATATCACTTTTGCCTTATGGCACAGTGCTCCATCGTGCTGGAAATTGCATTGTTCTTCACCAAACTGTTGTTGGACTGCTGGAAGAAGTTGCTGTTGGAGGGTGTTTTGGTACTGTTCTTTATTCATGGCTGTGTTTTTGGGCAAAATTGTAAATGAGCCCACTCCCTTGGATGAGAAGCAACCCCACACATGAATGATCTCAGAATGCTTTACTGAGAACTTTACATGACACAGAACTGATGGTAGCGCTCACCTTCTCTTCTCCGGACAAGCCTTTTTCCAGATGCCCCAAACAATCGGAAAGGGGCTTCATCGGAGAATATGACTTTGCCCCAGTCCTTAGCAGTTCATTTGCCATACTTTTTGCAGAAGATCAATTAATTAGTGGCTTCTTTGCTGCCCTTTTTGACACCAGGCCATCTTACAAACGTCTTCGCCTCACTGTATGTGCAGATGCGCTCACATCTGCCTGCTGCCATTCCCGAGCAAGCTCTGCACTGGTGGCACTCCGATCCCGCAGTTGAATCCTATTTAGGAGATGATCCTGGCGCTTGCTGGACTTTCTTGGACGCCCTGAAGCCTTCGTAACAAGAATTAAACCTCTTTCCTTGAAGTTCTTGATGATCCTATAAATTGTTGATTTAGGTGCAATCTTAGTAGCCACAATATCCTTGCCTGTGAAGCCATTCTTATGCAGCGCAATGATGGCTGCACGCGTTTCTTTGCAGGTCACCATGGTTAACAATGGAAGAACAATGATTTCAAGCATCACCCTCCTTTAACATGTCAAGTCTGCCATTCTAACCCAATCAGCCTGACATAATAATCTTAAGCCTTGTGCTCGTCAACATTCTCACCTGAGTTAACAAGACAATTACTGAAATGATCTCAGCAGGTCATTTAATGACAGCAATGAAATGCAGTGTTTTTTTCAGGATTAAGTTCATTTTCATGGCAAAGAAGAACTATGCAATTCATCTGATCACTCTTCATAACATTCTGGAGTATATGCAAATTGATATTATAAAAACTTAAGCAGCAACTTTTCCAATTTCCAATATTTATGTAATTCTCAAAACTTTTGGCCACGACTGTACATTTTATTTTGAAAATATGCTTATTTTACATGTCCCCTAGAGTAAAACTGTTGGGTTTTACTATTTTTTTATCCATTCAGCCAATCTCTGGTCTCATGAATCAGATTAAACCATTAGCATCTCACTCAAATGACCTGTTGATAATTTTCTATTTAAATCTTGACTCTCCTGTTGTTACATGGTGTACAAAGCATGCTACCTGTGTAAGCAGGTGCTGCGTAATTTGATGACGATATAATAATGATGACGTAGCCTAAGGCTACATTTACAATGCAGCTGAATGTCACAGCAATCAGAACGGGACTGATTTTTAGCAAAGACCTCTGTGATGGAACAAGTCCTCATTATGGGCAGCTTGAACCCCATTTACAGTGACTCAACTGCAAGTCTGCCACTTCATTCATTAGGCGAGAGGAGAACTGCTCCTGACTGAGCGAGCCTGCTTTCTCCCAAGTTTTTTTTACTTTCTGTGGAAGCGAACGTACCTGATATATTTATGAAACTTCATACCTGATTATTATTGCTGGTCATCCTTATTAAAGCAGCTTTGACACAATCTGCATTGAATAAAGTACTTTAAAACTAAAGGTGACTATATTGGGTCCATACGGTCACAACACACGTGTGAGTAACAATCATTTTACTGTGTCACTATGATATGGCCTTGTTTGTTACATTTACGGTTGAAGTTAGAATTATTCACCCTCCTGAATTATTAGGCCTTCTGTATATTCCCCCACACCTGATTACAGTTTTAAAGTGAGGGTTCAAAACCGGATAGAAAATAAGCGCAGAGGTCATGTGAGGGAAATGGACCCACTACATCAAACCATAGCATAAAAATTTTCCTGTAGTGTGAAAAATGGCTCTCTGGCATTTCATTGTGAACAGACACTCTTTGGCATTTAAAGCTTGCCAGACCTCATTCACAGCCTAAAACACAAAGACTCCTTTAGAAGAACCTTGTGCTTGTCCATTCACAATGCATCTTCAATGCTCCGTAACTCAATGAAGGCTCTCCGTGGGCTAACAGAATCACTATACATCTAATTATTAATATCGTCACCTCTGAACAATTCTTCATTTATGTTCACTGTACAGCCTCACACAAGGGCCATGAACTTTAAGTCGCATGGCGTCACTGTGTGTGTGTGAAGAAGCTAAACTTTGCAGCCTTGATCCGCTTGAATGAGTGCCGAAATTCATCCAACAACTGAAAAACAATGTGCAGTTGTGCATGAACAAACTCCTGCAGACTGACCTCCTTGCTCTCGTCCAGTAGGCAGCTGAATCACATGCTGGTCACATCAGCATCAGCATTATAAACAGGCTGAGACAAAGGCAGCCAGCAGAGCGGCTTTCAGTGAGTCAGCAAATACACACACACACATACTTCTGTCTGTGCGTTTGACCCAAGGTTATTTTAGTAAATGAAAACTTAATCTATTGGTCAAAAAAACATTTTTGTTAATTGAAATTAAAAAAAAAATTATTTCATAAAAATAAACTAAATAATAAATGAACTAACTTAATAAATGAAAGCTAACAAACGTCAGTGAATAACTAACTAAAATAAAATAATTAGTAGCACAAATAATAAATAGCTTTCAGAATTAATAAAATTGTATTCTGTAGCCAAAAATCTGACCTGTGGCTGTTTAGAGAAATACCTGCAGATGACGCTTTTACACACATTTTTTTCAACAAAAACTAAACATGTTCTGCCAAAAATAAATAAATAATAAAAAAATTAAAGAAAGTAAACTAGGCATGTTTAACTACATATATAGGCTTTAATATGTAGATTTTTTCTGAATTCCTCAATTTCTACTTTTATTCATTTAATCTGCATTAGTGTTGTTTTGGGTTCAGTGTTTCTTCAAACAACTATATTATTACTTAATGTATTACTTAATGTAAGAGGTGCAAACACAAATGCTTGCTCTGGTCAACACTGGACATGTTATTAACTAACTGAAATCAAAAATATAAAAAACAAATACAAATGTGCTCAGAAAATAAAAACTAAAATAATAAATAATAAAAAACTTATACTTATCTATAACTTAACTTACAGCAACAAAATATAGCATTGAAATTAGGGCTGCACGATATTGGAAAAATCTGGAATTGCAATATTTTATCTCTGCAATATAAATTGGGATACGAGTACAATTTGACCAGATAGCTTGAATAGCTCTATTTGGAAAGAAAACCTTAATTTAGATTGATTGGGTTAGTTTTGTGAGGGGAAAAATAATACAATAGAGTAAAGAAAAAGAGTCAAACAAATAGTGCTTTATGGTTTTCCAGATAGTTAAACAGTATTCAGGAACAGAAATTGAATAATGAAATCTAAAATAACGCTATCTAGTCTTCATTGTATTAATAATTCAGTAAATTGATTATTCTTTAACGTTACAAATGTACTTTTTTTATGCACGAATGTTTTAAACTCTCTTGAAATGCCTTTAAAACACATGCAAATTATAAACTTTCAGTCTGTTATGGTTATACTTTGCAATGACTCCACAAATCTCATGCATCCTCAACTTTTGTGCTGATCAACTATGCTAACTCAACATTGCAGATCTTGCGATGTGACTATTGCAGACACACACATTGCGATATCGATGCAGAAACGATATATTGTGCAGCCCTAATTGAAATAAAAAATGCAAAACTAATAACCTTGGTTTGAACAGAACAAACCATTATAAAAATGACCTGTATTCAAAGTGATATTTACTAGAGTTATCCATCGCTATGGTTACAGGCATTAAAGAAGCGGATTTACTATTGTTACACATCAGCATTTTTTCAATCCATCTGTCTGCTCTTGTATGTACAGGATTAAATTTAGGGAGTCACTTGTTACGCCTACTGAAACCAAACAATGACCAAGTGAACATGCTGTACTGACCATACAAACACAGTCAGGACAGCAGCGTATGCGTTTTACCTGTGCGTGTTGCCGTTTTAGCACGAGGTAGCGTAGCTGCAGTGTGTGTGTCATCTCCGCCGTCCAGCTGCAGCTCGTCTTCATTCTGAATCAGAGTCAGATCCTGCATGCTGAAACTGCGCAGCTTCTCTGATAACACACCCTGACCCTGTAGTTTATTAACACAAGGCAAACATTAGAAATTGCATATTTTTATTCAGGACGCATACATTTCCTGTATTTGCACATATGACAAGGCTGTTAACAGTTTAAATAAAAGGACAAATGTATTATTGAACTGTGACCCTGTCAGTGCACTAAACAAAATATTCACAGAAACATCTGCTCCTAAAACTAGCACCTACAGGCCCCAATAATATAGTTTCTTTATCCTTTTTAAGTCCTGTCAGTTAAGTAGTTCAACATTTTAATCCCTTGCCTATATTGACTTTTTTTTTTTAAGTATATTTAATCTTTGGGTATTCTTATTTCATAAAATAATATTTAATTGCTTACTACCTTTCAAAGGTTTGGGAAGTCTTTTATTATTAACTTTTTTTTTCAGCAAAGATGCATTAAATTGATTAAAAGTGACACTACAAATCATTCATAATATTGTTAAGATGTACATAAAGTAAATTTGTTCTTTTGAACTTTCATCAAGCAATCCTGATACTGATTTCCATTAAAAAAACGACAATCAGTAATTCAGTTAAAAATCCATCCATATATAAGAATGTTTTCTGAAGGATCATGTGACAATGAAAATTGTAATCGATTCTGAAAATGTAGCTTTGCAACAAGAAACAAACATAACATTTACAATACATTGAATGTATTAAAACACTTAATTTTTAATTTCGATAAATATTTCACAGTTTTACTGTTTTTAATGCAGTTTTTCGTTAAACAAATTCAGTCTTGATGAGATCAAGATACTTCTTTTAAATAGATTTTTAAAAACCTTAACAACCCAAAACCAGTGTTCAGTACATTTCATTAAAATGAAAGGGATAATTTAAAACAATTATACATTTAATCTGTATATAAATTGTTGATTCCTGACCGACAACCACAATGAAACAAGCACAACAACACAGTGATTTCACCTTTGTGGCAGCTGTGACTGCTGCAGTAGCTGCAATGTTGAGTCCTCTCCTCCCAAACCGCATCATGGTATCATAACTGCGGTCTTTAGCTTGAGTTATGTACTCATCGATTTCCTGCAACAAACACATACATCATGCAACACAAATTAGAAATCTCTTAGATTTCAATCTGATTGGTGGAGTTTTCAAGAAACCTGTTTGAAAACAATTTGCGCCTTTCAGAAAATAAATGCTCTGCCTCTAATTGAAGCTTGATTATGTCCGTTAATGCAAGTTGATATGTACCTTTTCTTTATTTGACAGCGTGGGATGAACAAACTTGCGATACAGCACGCTGGAGCCCTTGGTGTACGGGGACAACAGCCAGATAACAAAGGCAATCTTCAGCTCAAAATAAAATGGAAACCTGAGAAAAACAGGAAGTCAACATAAACAATACAGTAAGTCAAATGAATAATGATGCCAATTATTAACCATAACATGACATCAAGATCAAAATTACATTTAAAATTGACATCAAATTTAAAAACGTTTTTGCAGTTTTAACCATGTAGCATATTAAAGGTGCAGTAAATAGGATTGACACCTAGTGATTGTACTAGTTATTAAGGTCTGAATTCAAAATATGAGTTTTGGGGGGTTTTTTTTACTCCGCCTCGAAGACTGACGTTCATCCAGGTTGCCAGAATGATGACACAAAGTAAGCATGCCTGACAATCGAACCTTACAATGTAAGCTGCTCAGCTAATTTTTACATTTGTAATATTTGCCAAGTAAAATCCACCTCTCTGAATCGGCATCTTAGTTTAGAGCATGCATACATTGAGGCAGCCATCATGGCTGAAATTAAATAAGCTGTGTTTTTACACCAAATATAACTGGCTACGCTGGCAGTGGGCGGAGTTGAAGACCAAAACAAAGACGGACATTCCGACATGGAACGCACATTTTCAAAAGGAGGATAACTAACTTCAGTATTTTTTTTCACATTTTAAAAAAAAAAAAAAAAAAAAAAAAAGTATGTTCACTTAGCATGTTTCTAAAAAATATCTGCAAACATATTATAACATTCTTATGCTTTGGAAGAGTCAAAAACATACATACATACATAAAGAACCTTTGAGGTACGTGTTTGATAATGTAAAATGTCTGAAATGTAGCAGAGATCAATGTGCATGATAAATGCTGTTACTGTCTACAAAAAGGAAAAAATAAAATCTGAACTGTCATAAGAGTTGTCATTTCAAATGATTCCAATGCTGAAATTCAGATATGGTAACGATCATTTGGTTTTCAACACATTCAATTCAATTCAATTCAATTCAAGTTTATTTATATAGCGCTTTTTACAATATAGATTGTGTCAAAGCAGCTTAACAAGTTCAAGTAAAGTCCAGGTTTTAGAGTTTAGTTCAGTTCAGTGTGGCTTAAGTTTCACTGCTGAAAGTTCAAACACTGAAGAGCAAATCCACCGAAGCGCAGCTCCACAAGTCCCAATCCGAGCAGGCCAGTGGCAACAGTGGCGAGGAAAAAACTTCACCAGTTAACGAAGTGAAGGAAAAAAAACCTCGAGGGAAACCAGGCTATGTTAGGCACGGTCATTTTCTTCTGGCCAAACTTCCTATGTGGAGCTGCAGTCTAGGCGCCGGCTGGAGAAGCTGGACATCCATCGTGTAAGTTGCCAACACATGCCGTAAAAGGTTGACCAATATTTAAAATATATATAATAATTATAAATATATCGGCCTGTTGTGTGTATGTGTGATGCTCCAAAGTATGTAAAAATTTATAAATATGTGTTTTTTGACCTTAGGTGACCTTACAATTCACTGTGGAGAAGTCAAAACAAAATTAGGAACATTTATTCTAAAATAAAAAACAAATGTTAAACCAAACACTTACACCAAAATTATACTCAATTCATTAAAAAAATGTAATGTTAAAAGTGAATACAAATATATCTCAAACAGTCAAAATTACAGTATTAACAAGTGACTGACCAAGAGAGAAGCATGTCTGTGATGGTCTCTGCTGTGGTGAATAAAGCGAACACTATCCAGTACATCATCCATTTCACCTGAGGATGGAAACACACAGATGTTATGATCAAGCACGTGTGTGCATGACATCAGTTCACATGCTCTTGCTGAATATAGCCTTGTGCTTTATGCATGAGTGCCTCGTTTTAAGAAAACAGTCATCGTTGCCACTACATTGCCAGTTATATCTGAATCTGCACTGCCAATAGGATTAACATCCAACTGAGCAATTATTAAATAACACATCGTTTGATGAGCATCTATAGCAGCATGTGCATTTATAAATCTAGTTTCACAAAAAAAGAAAAGAAATGAATGAAGAAGAAATGTTATGAAATGTTTAGCTAGCACTCTGGACATTTCTAAATGAATGGAAGGCAGAATCATTTGTAATACAGATGACAGAGATGCTAAAAATGGTGTCTGAGGGAGCAAACTGCTGGCCTAGCGGTTTCTATAGCAACCTGCAATCTGACACTCCAAGACTGATGTGGTTTCCAAAAATAAAGATATATAGATATTGATATATATAAAACATTTTAATTATATTATCTGTATTAATTCTTCATACATCAAGCTATTTGGAGAATAAAGATAAAGAGCTACAAAAAGGTCTTTCAAATGAAAAGCTATGCTATGATTTGCCAAGTAGTATAGTTTAGTAACATGCAAAGCAAATATAACTTGGATTTTTTAGACAGACAGACAGATTTATTATGCTATGAATATATATATATATATATATATATATATATATATATATATTCCATTATTTTAATTAAACAGCTGTAATGCAAAAAAAATTCATATTTATAGAAAATGCTGTACAATTATGAATAACTAATGACCAAAGTTTAGTGACAAAATAGCTAGCTGCAAGTCTATAACTTACTGTGGATTTTTAAATGAAAGTTTAATATAGATTTTCATTCACATGTTTATTTAGCAGTGACTTTATTGGAAGTGAACTAAATAAATGAGGTGAGGGGGCAGTATATCAAATATTATTCTATACAAGATACTTGTATATTTATATAAAATAACGTATTGAAGAGACAAAATGATAACGGTTAATGTAACCTTTTCTAGTGTACGATTTCTATTTATTTTTTAAATTTTGTAGCTTGTTGCAGAGAACAGTGTTGGTCCTTATCCCTAAACATGCTAAATCATTTTATAAAACGGTACAAACAAGATACTACATTGATACTACATTTGGTGTCCATGTTGCATTATCAAAAGTGATTTTATATACATAGAAACCATATTAAAGTGCAAAAGATATAAAGTTTTTATAAAAATGTATGAAATAATATTAATCTTCATTCCTCATGTCTATTTATGTAAAAATAAAATAAAATCAAAGATTTATTCTGACTAGTAGCTATTCAACATATATTAAATATTAAGTGATAATTCTAAAATGTATCAGTTTAAATGCATGTATAAGTATACTTAGAATTAACTTAAACCCTGCAGATTAGTTTTTATATTCAGATTAAGTCATATTCAAATACTCACATATTCCTTGACATTTTTCGTCTTTACAGCCTTGTATGAGGAATAGGCAGGATAGAGGGTCCCGAAAGCAAGGCTACAGAGAGAAAGGATTCCCATTAAGCATACATTACCCCCAACAGACACACAATCTCACCACAGCATCTAAAATTTCACTTGCACCATTACCTCAACATAAAACACACTATTACAACACTTAAGAGGCTGCCTATTTCAATTGATGCTAAAGTAGGATAGGTATCCAGAAACAAAATCAGACACTGTGATCAAAGTTACTCTGAGCAAACTCTATTAAAGGCAAACACTAGCCCTACTGTACACAAACCAGCAAGTTTCATGATGCTATTGAAAGCAAACACTCCATTAAGTGAATCATTTATGAAACGGAGTTGGAGCGCATGGGGACGGATCTACACACACACAGACCAGATTAGACACAGATGAGCTGCATGTGGAGCATGCATTTAGACACGTGCTCTCCTCCAAAACATGCCATTTTGTGCCGATGAGACAAAATCTGAACATTGTGTGATGCGAGATCCAATAGAAGATGCCAGGATACAGGACAGACCACACCTATGCATGCAGTGCAGTTAGCATGAATTTGTCCAATTCATTGTTCTGTGGATTAAAAGCATGCACTCTAAAAATGTTGTGTTGCTTCAACTCAAATTTGGGTCAAACAGGGACAAACCTAAATGTTGGATTAAAAATATATTTCTGTAAACTCAGCAGCTGGTTGTAAATTTTTTTTTACCTATATTTGAGTTAAAACAACCAATTTTTTTTTTAAATAATAGTTGTACTTAAGGTTTCTCTTATGATGCATCATACTAAATGTGCACTTGTGTGTAATGCATAATGAAGGATAGCGAGGCAGTCTGGCGCATGGCAGACCACATGCCCTCTGTCCCATTTCAACTCCCATAATGCATCTGCTTGCTACAGTTAAAGCCACAGCAAAGAGCATTCCGTGAGATTCAGCAAAACCACGATAATGATGCTTGATCTTTGTTTCTAATGGCCTAGATCCAAACCAACAGTCATAACAATAAATTCAACCTCTCCCGTTTGTGCCCCAAGCAGCCTTTGGGATAATATCCGGAACAAGTATTCGATGCCTTAGAAAACTTGTAATCTGAGTTGATGAACTTGATGTGATCTAATAAGAATCAAAGTCACTTGACTGTAAATCCCCACTACCCACCTGAGACCCAAACATGGGAATTATGTGAGTCATATGGAACAGATTGGCCTCCTTCACATTACGTAACATTACCAGCATAGACAAATCAGCTGGGCAGGTAGGCTTTTAAAGAAAATTCCTTAGAAACACATTCATTAACATTTATTATCTCTGGTTTTAAAATGGAGTTCTTAATTGTTTATGACATCATATTCTGTATGTGAGATGATGTGATGGATGTAATGCATGCATAACATATGGGATGTTTAAAACCTGCCCATTTTGTTTTTAAATTAAATACATCTATATTACATATTTTCCATTGAAGTGTTTAATACATTACGTTACGTCACAATATCACACCACAGGGCATTTTGCTTCAGGTGAAAATCTCACAACAAACAAATGGTGAACCCTCGTCTGGATGAAGTCATCGCTTTGTTTTGTTCATTTAACCTTTTTATTTAATTCATTGGAGTATATTATCTTTAAACCCCTCTCAACTCCAAATGTAAATGTTTCCACTGTTTAAAAAATAAGCATAACATGCTATTTTTCATTGAAAAGGATCATGTATCCGCAGCAACACACAACGCAAACACGCGCGCGCCGCATAAACACTCACACCACCATCCGCGAAATGATCCACGACACCATCTTGAGCTCAGCGGGACTTTTCCTTATTTTAGTCGATTGTTCAACATCTCCATTCCGACCCGACACGAGTGATGCTGAATAACATGAGGAATCCCGGTGTATCTTGTGTGTCTGTGTCTCAATACAGCAGTGATGATGACGGGTAGCCGCTGCATATGCGCTCGCTCTGTCAGCCCGCGTCTCTTAAAGGGACAGTAACCTCTTAACACCTGCTCAGTTTATCAAAGCAATCCTTCATTTATCTGTTTCGTTGCTTTCAGGACACAAATTTTACATGGTTTCCTCAATTTTTGCTATAATACAAGTAGTTTTGCAGGACATTTAAAATCGCATACTGCTACATTAGGCTACATGCATACTTATGCACTACTCTACATCATGGAGTTCGCATGTTCTCCCCATGTTCGCGTGGGTTTCCTCCGGGTGCTCCGGTTTCCCCCACAAGTCCAAAGACGCTATAGGTGAATTGGATAAGCTAAATTGTCCGTAGTGTATGTGTGGAATGAGAGTGTATGAGTATTTCCCAGTGATGGGTTGCAGCTGGAAGGGCATCCGCTGCGTAAAACATATGCTGGATAAGTTGGCGGTTCATTCCGCTGTGGCGACCCCAGATTAATAAAGGGACTAAGCCGAAATGAAAATGAATGAATGAATGAATGGGTTGCAGCTAGAAGGGCATCCGCTGCGTAAAACATATGCTGGATAAGTTGGCGGTTCATTTCGCTGTGGCGACCCCTGATTAATAAAGGGACTAAGCCGAAAAGACAATGAATGAATGAATACCCAGGTCATGTACATACTCAACTGATAAATAGAAGTGTGGAAGGTTGAACATGACCTGTCTTTATTTCATTAATTTAACAACTGTTAAACATTGTCTTTGAAACAGTATGTATTTTCATTAGTAAAAAAAACTTTAGTGTTCCTTTTGTGATGACACTAAATCCAAACACTACATTATTAAGCGCAAATGCGATGTAAAATGCATATATAGTGTGCCATTTGGGGTGTAACTAGTATCTCATCGGAGTAGTATGTACAAATTCATAGTAGGCTATATGAACATTTCTTAAGTGTGTATCTAATGGACCAATTTACTATCCCATGAGGCCACAGGAAAGAATTTATGAATGAAATTTGTGATGCAACAACATAGCAGATTTAGCACATCCAAATTTCATTCATCCTAATAATATTCATAATCTAGAGAACATACTTTTGTAATGGTCATGAAGAAGGTTCAAATTTCTATCTAGTGCCTACTTAGTACATGACTTTTTATGCACCACATCACCACCTACTGGCAGCATAATAATTCTCCTACTTGGGCCATGTTCCAAAAACCATACTTCATGTGTACTTGCAGTCTGGTGGAGTTAGTGTCTACCACGTGCACTAAGTCCACGAGACTGTAGGGTGTCCCATTCATCATTTGAGCTTTCAGAAATGTGCTCATAGTTGTTCCCTTTGTGGCCACTATGTGCCTTCAGTGTGCACTCTCTGCCAAGCCGATACTGAGACAGACAAAGGGGCATTACATCAAAAAAACGTGGACTCAGAGGGCAACCATGAGGTGCCATTTGGGACAGGTTCTTAGAGGTTCTTAAAGGTTCCCATGATTCCTCAGGGAAACGTGATGCTAGAATTAAGTATGCCAGGCGGTGCAAATGGCCCTATGAGGACGTTTTGGTCGAGAAAGTGAAAACTCATTTATGTCTTCCATCCTTCACAGTGATATAAATGTCTGATCACAGCATCAGTTTATTTTATCTCAATCCATATAAATTACTCACTTAACCACACTGTTGTATCTCAAGATGTATTTTTGTAGATCAGGTCATTTGTAGCACTCTCTATGGGCAAATATTGATGCATCCTCAGAACGTCTTATTTGTTAAGATTTACATTCCAAATTTGAGTATTGTGATGATACAGGTCATATCATACTACTTCAATTATATTGCATTATATCATATATAATAAAATATGTATACTTAAATATGTATAATCATATATAATTAAATATTTACCACAGCTTTATTTTACAAGTAATCTGTAGTAAATATGGCATTTTGGTGGAGACCATTGTTAATTGCTGTAGCTGGAAGGCTAAACTGTTTTATTGGCTATTCTTTATTTATTTATAACGGTTGTTAAAGCAAAGCACATCAATGTTGTTGGGTCTTTTTTGTTAAAAGATACTCTTTGACTTTTATGGTATATTACACATATATAAAATAATGCTGAAATGTGCTGTGAAAATATATTTAAGGTAATTCAACTTAATCAGCATCCAACACTTATTAATAATAATTTAATAAAATCCCAATGGTTTCTGCTTGTTCCTATATGAATTTTTATGAAAAATAAAAGTGTAAAATCTGTGGTAAACATCACTTATAGAGACTTTAACTTTTACCCAAAATGTGAATTTTAAAGCCATGGTTTCTTATAAATGCAAGCCGATAATTCATTCATATGCATAACCCTTATGGCAGTTTTAATTTTATTCCTGTTTTACATGCACAATTTCTTGAATATTCCTGCATGTTGCGTTGAAATATGTCATATAATAATACTTATATACTTATAAGAGTTCCCCTTTTTTAATCAAAAAGTGAAAGCAAACAGACAATATTTCAAAAGCCTTAGTTTATTGCAGTGTCATCCATGAACCACAAAATGTCTTATAAAATAAAACAGTAAGCATTAAACAAATAGATAGCTAAGAAATTCATTGTCATTTCAAACAACAGGGCCAAATCATTTCTTGTAAACCTTTATTTTGGAGGGCAAAAAAAATCATGCACACTGCTAAGATCAATATATATACTGATACATGTTAATGACCAGTAGTTCTGCAGAACTGGAATTGTTGATTTATGAATAACCATTCCTCAAAGCCAATCTAACGCTTGTTGTCAGTGAAATATTACCTAAATTTCATATTACAAAAAAAGCAAAAGACGTGTTTTCATCAAAAGAAACAAAACTTTGGTCTAGTTCCCTTCCATGCTCTTGTCCACCTTTCCTCGAAATGGTGTCAGGAATCTATGAATGAATTGAATTTCTGTTGACCCCACATCTTAACTAAAAGCTCTCCTTCATTGAAGAGCACAAAATGAATGTTTTCTAAGAAGGAAACCCAGTGCTCACTTTTCACAGACGTTGGTAAGGAAGCCTTGTTGAAGGCCTTTTAAAAGATTCATGTCATCTATATAACCAGCTCTTTGAACAGTCCAACAAAAGCTGAGAAAAGAACAGACTTTTAAAAACGCAGAGAGGAGGATTGTAAAACTAAACAATGCTTTTGTAACACTGATGAAGCAGCACCTTCATCCTACCAAAACTTTGAGAGACTTTCCATTATAAACAACTTGTTTTGCACAATGGCCTCATCCGAACCCGAAATCTCTTTGTGACGCCCAACTAAGAACGGCCTAATTTGGGCTCATGGGCTTTTAGTGTTGCCACAGCATCCTTCACAGCATGGTAGATGATGTTCTTCACCTGTGAACAATGGAAATACAACATTAAATCAGTGCTTGACCAGCTTTTTTCCCTTACTGGAAAGATTGAAACAAATGCTGTCCGAAATCTCATACTTCCATACTATATAGTAAAAACAGTATGTGAGCCGAGTAGTATGTCCGAATGCATAGAATTCGAAAAACAGTATGTGAGAAGTACCCGGATCACCGACTACCGCATCCAATGCTCGCTACGCTATCCCATGATCCTTCGTAAGAGAATTCTGATGTGGGTAGGTCACATTATTGTGACAAAATGGCGGATGTAGCATGTCTGAGCTCCATTCATACTACTCACATTCATACTGTATAGAACATACTTTTCTAAAGGTCAGGTAGTAAATTCAAATTCAAATGTAGTACCTACTGAGTAGTAGGTGATTTCAGACGCAGCTAAAATGCTACACAGAAGATAGTGGTCAGGTTTGGTTCCCGCTCTAATCCAAATATCAATTACATATACTAAATATCATATACTAAAAAGCTGAATTTCCTTGACATACATGTAAAATGAATGAAAAAACATGCCACTGTTGTGTGTTGTGTAATATTAAAAGGATTTTAGCTTGAATACCATTTTGCATGGCTTTAATAGCCACTGTGAGAACAATAATTGATCATTTACATCAGATTTTGAAAACATTTGGTACTTATTGTTTGCTCTTGCTCCCATGTTGGATAGCTCGACAGCAGATTTAAAAACTTTACATTTAGCTGTCTCTGAAGTGGTCATTTTGAAACTGAAGCTCCTAAAATGTAAAAAAAACTTTGAACGTTTGCCTTGGTTATTAGGTATAGTCCAGTCACTGCATTTGACTCCCAGTTGATGCGCGAAAAAGGAATAAAATGGAGCAGAAAGCATTACAATATGAAATGGCAAAATAAAGCTAAATAAGTGACAAACAAAAACCCCCTTAAATTCACTGACTTTCAATGTCTGGAATAGACTTTCTGAAATTGCATGACATTCCAGAAATTTCATGACGCGTGGGAAGAAAAATACCTGTAGCTTGTCCTCGTGGTTTGTGTGAGTGTTGGAAAGGTGGCGAAACTCTTGCGTCAGTCTAAAACAGTGCTTCACGTGCTCTGGAGAAACAAAATCTTCTGCAGCTTTGATACAGCTGTACAAGTTGTGCACCTGAAAAGGCAAAGATCTGTGTGTCAAGAAGTGTTTGTGATGGAGGTTTTCTAAAAGTAATATATAATTGCTGCTTTACCAATGTGAAAGTTGGCATTATCAATTGGTACTCAATGTGCGATTTAGCCATTAGAATTAGGGCTATTATTATATAGTTTCAGCATCGATATCAAAATGTGCACCATCTGCAATAGTCACATCGCAGGATATGCAATGTCGAGTTGGGATTATATTTAACAGTTGAAAACATACATGATTTGTGGAGTCACTGCAAAGTTGGAAATTTTATAGTTTATCATTTGCATTTCAAGCCAGTACAAACATTCGGGCACAAGAAATTAAAATGCTTGTAACTTTAAGAAAGATTCATTGTATTTGATGTAGACTATGCAGTGATATTTTACATTTGATCATTATTGTTTTGCCTGAATACCACTAGACTCCCGGAATACCATAAAATTCTGTGTGTTTCATTAGCATCTTTGCTCCACCGTATGTCAATGTTTGTGATTTGGTTAATAATATTTTATGCAGATGAGATAAACTACAAAATCATCAATTTATTTCAAATAGAGCCATTCATTTAATCTGGTGAAAGTATACGCAATATTGCAATATGTTATGGGTTCTTAAAAACAAAAACAGAACAAATATATAAATAAAATTGCAATGTCAGTTTTTTCCAATATTGTGCAGCCCTAATTAACCCACAATTCAATATTTATGCTTACATTTCTATGTGATATAGCTAAGCAGAGTAACACAAAAGGTTGATTTATTCATGAATAATGAATAATGCAATTGTTGTTTTAAAATTAATGTTCAACTTATCAAGATATCACTTTGCAAAAAATAAATAAAGCAATTGGAATCAACCCAAATGCATTTTTTCTTCAGTTTCTATATTACATTGCTAGGTGCTGTATTTCTGAATGTGTCACATTTAAGACACAACATTTCCAGAATTGTCTGCTTTTGCCATATTTGGCCAACAAAAAAAAGTCACAATAAAATGACTGCATCTCAGAACAACAAACTGTGATATCTGAATCAGCTTTTTTGAACAAATTAAGGATTCCATGATCCATAAACCTAAGGAATAGTTCACCCAAAAATAAAAATTCACTCCTCATTTACATCAGTTTCTGCAAACTTTCTTTCTTTCAGAATTCAAAAAAAGGTAATCATTTATAACCACAGTTGGGGAAAAATACCATGGTGTCCAACATAGTTAAAATATCTTCCTTTGTGTTCAAGTTTGGAACCACTTGAGGGTAAGTAAATTTTTTTTTGTTAATTTTTGTGCATTATATTGTTCTAAACTAGGCCTCAAATAGTGAGATGTGACAAAAATGCAATGGTTACCATGTCTTGGTGTCCCGGGAGGTTCTGAATGGAGTTTTAAAAATACAATCTCTCGCAAAACTAACCTGATGTGGTGCTCCAGCTGGGATGAACACTGCATCTCCCAAAAACTGCACAATGGACCATCCCTGGACTCCATACTCCTCATACAGCCTGCGACGCAACGTCTGGTCCAGGTACCAGCTCTGGTCGTGGATAGGATCATGGTCTGGTGGGTTCTCTTGACCTTGTTCCTCTCCAACCTGCAATTAACAGAAATTTACTTCAGTCAATCATGAGTGGAAGATTCTCAGCCAAATCTGCAAACTATGATTAGAAACCATAAAACAGTAAAGATCAAACAGGAAATAGATATGTTACCATTCACCTATTTTTATAAGCATTTTGGAATATCACTTTAAAAAATGCTTGATGGAAACACCAAGATGTGAATAATTTTAAAAATACACATAAAAAAGCATGCTCAACTGAGTAGGATACATTTTTAATTGGATAAGAAAAAATGCACTTAAACTATGATGAAAACACATTTACCGAATAAATTATAGCATGCGCATAAAAAAAAAAAAAAAGTCATGTGATTTTGTTTAACAGATTATGTGATATGCGCAATGGGATGTTATTACAGGGTTTTTGCAGGTTTCACCAAGTCAAATTTAAGACTTTAAGGCCTTTTTAAGACTAGAAGAATGAAATTTCTGAATTATACAGGGCTAAGTGCTAAGGATTTTTTTTGGTACACAGCAAAAAAAAATCTAATTAGTTATTTCTTATCCACACATTTTAAATAATGTGTCAAAACAAGCAGACCTTAGCTGTATAAAAAATCTTTAAAAAGTAAATGTATGCACAACAGACTGTTATAATATTAGTTATGAATAGTTTTGCTAAAGGTTTCATTGAGATGTTGAATCGATTGGGTAGCTTTACATAAAAGAAAGTTAAGACTGGTTTAAAATGACCTACAAGACAATATTTCTTAATAAGTTTAATAATTTAATAATGAGACTTTTTAAGGCCTAAAAATTTTTTTTGAAATTAAAGACAATTTAAGACATTAAGACCTGAAAAATGCAGACCGACCAACATTGTGTTGTTTTGGTCAGTCTAAAATCCCTTAGTCAAAGTCTGCAATCAAATTTGTTCGGTATTATTACCTCCAGAACTGCCTTGAGTTGCTGAGCACCTAAAAAGTCATCTCACGCCTCCAAAAGCAAACGTGTTCATTGCGTTTCATCTTCTGAGGCGCAAATAATTTATTATACAAAAAAAAGCCCACAATGGCATCTCCTGCCATTTTTCTCAATTTTTTTCTTTAAATTTGCTGACAGTTTATTAGGAGGTGACGATTTTGTTTCACTCATTGAATGGAAACGGTGGTTTATTTGCAAATTTTTCCTGTGATATTCCAGTTTCACACATAAAATCTAATTCATATCCTAATTTGGATGGAAACAAGCTAATGTCATCCTTTACCTTTCGTAAGAGCTCTCGGATCTTCTCAGCGTCTTTGGCAGCATAGATGTGCCAAAGAGCTCCAGGTTTCTCCTTGATCTCGTAGACTCTCCTCTTTGTCATATCGTCTACATCACCCTCTTCAATAGTCTGCATCACCTCTGCAGTGAAACCACAAAGGTCAGCAAACACACACACAGAGCATAACCATTCAAAAGACATCCTTTCTATAAATAAAGCTGATCTATTGATTCTGATTGCGAAAGCCTCATTTGCTTCTACAAAGGGTCTGAAAGCATTAGTTAGGCGACTACATTGACCAGCAAATACAGTAGACATTTATAACTTAAAATTCAACAACTACTAAACAATAGGGCTGTCAATGATAAATGTGTTCATACAAAATCTTAAACGCTTATGAAAATCTGATATTATATCTGTTTCATGTTGCTATTTTCAACCACACATTCCCTTTCCCTGCTCTTAAAATTACTGACAGGCAGAAAGCATTTAGGATTTTTAAACAAGATCCAGCAGTTCCTGAATGTTTTTTTGCCATTTAGAACTGTTGCAGACAAAAGGACCTTTAGTTACTTACATGCAATCACGCACAACAAAGCAGAGCTTCAGAACAAAAGCTCAGGATTACAAAGGATTAAATACACAATAGAAAAATTGTAACTTAAACATACGCAAATTATGCATATGCTGTATTCGAAATAACTACATATTAAGTCTTGAATGTGTACTACAAAAAAAGAGGTTTACATTTAATGTTAATCCACTGACAGCCCAAGTATATCAAGGAGGCAGACCAAGCAAAGAGACAGACTTGGAGGAAAGGATCAATACTGCATAGTCTACTCAGAAACTGCATAAACACTATACATCAAACATTTACTCATCACAATAAACTGCAGTATAGTCAAAATACATCCGCTGCGTAAAACATATGCTGGATAAGTTGGCGGTTCGTTCCGCTGTGGCGACCCCAGATTAATAAAGGGACTAAGCCGAAATGAAAATGAATGAATGAATAGTCAAAATACTATTTTATGCAATAACAAGTAGGCATGGGACGATAACTGGTTTTAAGGTTTACTGCGTTTTGTAAAAGTCAAGGTTCTAAAACCGTTTACATTTTCTGTTTTACCATTACTACAGTATATGCAAGTTTTTAGTGTGTTTTTTTATTTATTTTTTTTTATGTTTTTAATGACTATTTTATTTAGTTGTTTAGGGCAACAGTATCTCCAGCAGAAAAGGACCCTCCACATCAAAAGTTACTGGTCCATGATTTATTAATCATCTAACAAATCACTTACACACACCAACATACAAGCAAGCAATGGCTTACTTTATATCCAAAAAGAAAGATATCCAAAAATCCAAAGACTTTTCAAGTTGTAAAGAAATCTGTGTTTTTGGCATTAATGAAGATAGCAGAAGTCAATTATTTATTTTAATTATTTAGCCTGACATGTTTACTGTTCCAAAATATTTTAAATGTTTCTTAAAATAAAATATATTGTGTTCAATGGGAAAAAAGAACATATTTTAGAGCAGTAATCACAATACTGAAAAAAATACTTTTTTAATATCATCAGAATACTGGCCCATGCCTAATAACAAGAGTAAGCACAGATTTCAGCTGGAATAAAAAACAAATTCCCAATTGAAACACCTTCAAATGAGGTTTTAAAACAAAGGAATGGCAGGATATGAAAGTCCATCACCAACCACTGATAAGCATGGAAATAATGTTTTTGCTCTATTTATTTTTTTATAAAAAACAAAAAATTTTCCTAAGACTAATCAAGAATATTCAAAGGGGTCATAGGCTGAAAAAAATACATATTTTGGAATATTTTGGTAAGACGGCTCAAAAGAGCAGTCCATTTAATGGACAAGGCCTCGAGACAGTCAGTTGATCAATAAAGAGCAGTGTTTTGGTCGACTCTGCTAAATCTGAGTCATCGGAGAGATGTGATTGGCAGTTTGGCAAACCATCGAACAAGATGAAAAGCAAAAGTGAAAGCAGCAAGCAAACATTAAAGTCAAGAGGGCACTGACAAAAAGCTCCTCTTATTTTTCATCATGATGACTTTCAAAATGTTAAGCGGGTGCGGTTTTGTTAAGAGTTTGTATAGTATTCTGGTTTTCTTTGAATGATAAATATAATATGCCACCTGCTGATATGGAGATTTATTTGGCTAGTTGGACTGCGATGTTCAAGCTGAACTCGTCATCCAGTTGTCACCTCTAATTCTTGTTTCTGATTCTGGTTTATTTCACGAACAACTACATGCGATTATAAACTACTACTGTAGAGCTGCAAATTCACCCTTTGTGGTCCAACAAGACGAATGTGGGTTTTAGAATTCTTGTTTAAATCTTGGATGTTAAACCTTTTTTCTTTTTATTAAATGACCCCTTTAAATGGTAAATATAACTAATCAATCATGTGTTCTGAAGGGACATCGTGAGATGCAACAAAAACATTATGGTCACCATGTTTTGGTATCCTAAATGATTCTGAATGGAGTTTCAATATAGTGCACTGTGAGGTACAATGTTCACTAGGGATGCACCGATCTTGATATTTTTCATAGATTTCAGATTAGTTTTTTAGTACAAGTCTATTCTAATAACATTTAAGACATATTTTAAGCAATAAAAATATTAATAAAAACAATAATAATAAATTGTGTAACTATTGCATGCCTAACTAGAACATATAATCCATACCTAGTCCCTACCCCTAAATGTAAATTATTCACAAAAAAGAGGGGATTAATAGTTTGATATCAATGATTGCAGAGACACATAACCCTAACTGTGAGCCCATGCTTAATATAAACTCTAAACCTATCCCTTAAATCTGATTGGCTTATAGGAAGGTTGTTCCAGGAGCATGTCCTTCTTTATAAAATCACACTAACCAATTATCTGCAGCCATTTAAAATTAGAGGAAACCCCTGCATTTACATCACATTTCCAGTTTTTGATTTAAATTAGATTGTGTAATTTCACAATTTGAAGCAAAAACAGAATGGTTCTTAGGTTTTGTAAAAATAAATGCAACATAATAAATTACCTGCATGAAGCAAAAATAGACAGGCCAAATTAAAATGCAAAACCACTCTGTATAGAGCAGCTACAAAAGATTTCCTTTTTAGTAACGCTACAATCAAAGCAATCCTGTGCTGATAAACACTGCTTTAATATCCATTTTACAGACACACGACAAAAAGAAAACATTAAACTTTTCTAAAAAATGGCCAATTCCCTTCAAACATTTCTATATTCAAGATTTAGGATTTCTGTGAGACCAGGCAGAAAAAACAACCACATCCCATTGCCAATTTAGTGCTAAAACCTGCTAGTTCTTATATACGGCTGCTTAACCGGTGCATCTCTACTGTTTACACCAACTAGAAAATGAACCACCAACATCGTTTTTGCTTAAAGAAAATTAATAGATGGGTTAAAGCAATGGGAGTGAAGAACGAGAGAGCGAGAGAAGTGGGAGGGCATGCCTGAAGTGAGACGAATGAAAAATATGCACAGACCTTTGAATCCAGCGAGGTCTGCTTCTGCAAATGAGAAATGGTGCCAGAATCAAAAGTAGTAAGACCCCAAGAGCCCAGGCTATTCTTAAGGCCTTGGTTGTGTCCAACTCACTGGTATGTGAGAGTTTTGGATGTTGCAAGGGTTTAGCTGGATGTTAACTAATGCTACACTTGCTCACAATCTACAGACTTGACCATAACAGACCTCATGTAGAGCAGACACCATATTTAAAGTATCTGTTCACCTAAAAATTTAAATCATGTAGCCACTCCGAATGCTTGAGACCTTCGTTCATCTTGGTAACACAAATTATGATATTTTAGAGCTCTCTTATCTCTCTTATCAAATGAAGGAACAAAAAACATTGTCAAAACATTCCACGTGACATCAGCGGTCCAACTGTAATCATACGAAGCTCCAAGAACACAACTCTAATGGACTCTAATGACAAATGAGTCATGCTGCCTGTAGTAAACGCGCACTCTGATGACCTGACACGGAAGGATGGAGGCAAAAGACATTTTTGCAAAACAAAAGTGTTCTTGGAGCTGATTACACATGAACCACTAAAGTGACATGGAAAGTTTTGGTCCCATTTCTGGAGTTTGAACGTCTCAGGACCCTTGCTATATATGGAGGATGATAGAGCTATCGGATTTCATATACAATATCTTAATTTGTTTTCCAAAGATGAACAAAGGCCTCATGTGATTGCAATAATATGAGAGCGAGCAATTAATAACACAATTTTCATTTTTTAAGTGAACTAATCCTTAAATTCCACCAGTGAAAATGCAGGGAAAGACATTCAATATGTTGTAGGAATCATTAATGAAGCTGTACTTCTCATAAAATAAAATATAAAAAGTTAGTTCAGGAAATTTAATATGGTTTCTACTCTTACTGAGGCCTATAGGATCTCAGGGTGTAAACTACCGTTAGGGACTACAATTGAATGATTAAAAACTAAATTGTAACAAAATGAGGGGTCTGAATACTTTTGCAAGGCACTCCAGCTATTTTGTTCTATTTTAAAACTGGTTTCCTATCCAAAGAATTCATCTAGAATCCATCATCATTCACCTCGTGTTAATCCAAACCTGTATGGCTTACTTTTTTGTAAGGGTAGACGAAATTTTGAAATTTTACAAAGTTGTGATGGATAGAATTTTTAAACAATGTGAATTGCATTATACTACTAGATCGCTACATCTTTTAACCGGGAATTTTTGCTAAGTAAAATTTATTTGGACATACAGTACGTTTCGTTGGCTAACAAACGAACTGTTGAACTACAATAAAAATCCATGAAAAAAAAACATGAATGTGAAAATATTTTCATTAATTGGTAAAAACTAATTTAAGGACGGAGTTTTCAGGAAAACATTATTTCTTTTTTTTATATAAAATAACAAACAAACCCATCCCTGGTGATATAGAATTTTCAAATAAAAGAAAACAAAGATTAAATTACAAATACTCAATTATACATAATATTTTTTTACACCTTGAGTGACTGACTTTTTGTCAATCAAAAAAGAAATCACTCAAATATTGATAAATAAAAAGTCTTTATCATGCTCGGTTAAAATATTGGCAACAATTTTAGTAAACACAAACAACAGCTTAATTAATTCAGCAAGAAATCCTGTAACATTCGAAATGTTGCTGCCTTTCCTAAATACAAACATACAGCAATAAAAATGATTCATATTTACCACTTTCTTGATTATTTTCTCCTTCTGGGATGCCCACATACACCATTACATTGACGGCATCAGACACGTCCAAATGCAAGTTTGTGGTGCCAACCTTTCTGTCTTCTGTGGAGATCAGACCTGAGAGGAACATAACAGAAAATGGAAAATATTACAGATGTAATTTTATGTTCTTTATAAAATATAAAGGCTCTCAAGGATCATGCACACCGTTCGATTATCGGCGATAATTAATTATCTATGACTAAACAAAGGACGCTAATGTGAGTGTGCACACCAATGTGCAAAAAGTTAGACATAAAAATGTTGTTTTAAAAAAAAAAAAAATCTTGTTTGTTCGATGTCCTGCAATAAAATCTGCCTGACCAATGAGAATGGCAGTTTTGTTCACGTGCCTTGAGCTGCTGAAGATGTAGTAAAACATGTCTTGGTGGAGCTCAACCACAAAATGGTCTAGCTAAAAACAGAGAATTGCAGATCAATTTGAGTTGATGCCGATTTTCATTCCATTTAAATTTTCTTTCATGGCTTGTAACTGTTTCATGCAAACTTTTGACCAGGTGTTTGTGTGTGTGCGCGTTCAATTCTCACATTTAAAAATGTATGTGTGCACTTGAATGTGTTAAAAGCAGAGGACCTATTTCGAGTATGGGTAAAACCATAATTGACAAGGCTAACTTCACTTGTGTGCTGAAGAATGAACAGAAGTGGATTAGCTTACACAGTACATACACACAAGGGCTGCGTTCCACTCCACTTTTAGACACGCACTTGTTCACTTGACGAAGAGGAACGTACTTTAAAATGGCGGTGGGGATTCCCCCAAGCGAACAAAGCACATGTCCACTCCAGCACCTATACGTCCCAGAATGCAATGTGATTGTGACATCACAACGGTGTAGTTACTAAGTGCTCATGGGTTTAGAGCATTCCATTTAACCCCATTCAGTTGTTCTGCCAGTAGTGGACACTTGGGTAACGTGATCAATGACGTACATTCAAATGAATCCACATGGAGAGAATTTGGCGAGTGAAGGGCAAAAAAAAAATTGTACTGGAATGCAGCCGTGGGAAAAGCATGAGCCTGACTTCTACTATGCAACAAGCGAGTGTCAGAAGCGTAAAACCTTGTGTACCGGGTAATTTTGTTTTTCATTAAGCACTATCTAATATCAGGGAGTGATTTCACGTTAACTCATCGCTTGTGAAAACGTCTTGAAAAACACCTGCGATAAGCTCGAGCGATAAACGTCCTGGTGTACACAAGGTTTCAGATGTCCCACTAATATGTCAGTGAAGAACCATGCAGATAATTTATGCCATGCTGTAAACAGGTGGAAACACAAACTCACTTTTTTTGTATGTGTCTTTATATTGCGTGTGTATTATTAGCAGTGGAAGGAAAATCACTTACCATAGGCATTGTACATTTTAGGCCCCAGATCTGGCCGAACAAAGAAGTTTGGAAGACGAGAGGCCAGGTTGAGACGGCCATCTCTCTTTGTGTACTCGGGCAAAGGAAGATTGTCCATGAGATCATCAAACCTGCAAACCAGGGTAACATAGCCAAACTAAGTTATAAAATCTGCTAAAGAAATAAAGTGCAGATGGAGATGACAAATAACCTACCTAGTGGGCATCATGTCTCTGAAATCTTCTCCGGGAGGCCAGTCTTTAAGTTTAAGTACCATAGGTTGGCCATCGCTACCTTGCAACCGCTCTAAAAGAAAAGGAGCATACAGCAGTCCTAGAGGTTAAAACTGAATCAAATTCAATACAAACACAATACTAAAAATATACTGATAGTCACGTTCTGCTCCATCTACTAGTGTTTTACTACAAACAGCTACAGAAAATTGCTAAATTTGTGGAGGGAGACTTGTTTATAAACTTATTTTCTTTTAACACATATTTGAACAAATATTTGAATGTACTCATTTGAAAACGTTAAATGACATTTTGACATCTTTTTTACCTTAAAAATATCCTGACATTTCATAACGCATGATACATTTATATCATTAAAAAAAATGGCATTTTTCAGGGACAAACATGATTGTGAAGGAAAGATTCAATTGCTATTTTTTGAAATCATCATAAAAATGGGCACAATTAGGCCTGGGGTTTTTCTAAGATGCAGTGCTATTTAATGGCAACAATCATTTAAATTCTTTTTAAAGCCCATTTCAATATTTCCTGGAGATTTTAATGCATCTGTACTCACTGGAAATGACCTGGAAGCCATCCCAGAATTCCCTGACTTTGACATCAGAGATGATGGCGCAGTTCCTACAGTTCACCAGGTCCACATCCTGGTCTCCAAACTCCTTGCTGAAGGCCTCAGGCTTCCATAAGTGTTGTTTCAGCTTCTTGTGTATGCCTGAGACCAGCACAGGCTAAAAAAAACCCAAAACACTTCATTATCATCAGTAGAACGTAACTAGTAAAACTAAAGCATCTCCACTGGCTCTTCACAGCTCACCTGTCCTTGTTTCCAGCACTCTCTGAAGATCTTCCAGTTGTTGGGGTTGCTGGGGTCCTGTAGGCAGAGCAAACGACCATCACAGAGCCAGGAGTGTGAAGTGTGTGGGTCCAGGACACTCAGACCCATCACCCCTTCTCTGCGAGGAGCAGTAGCAGACTCTATGACTTCTGCTGAACCTGACGCACGACGAACCTCTGACTTCTTTGTCTCCACTACTGATGCAATGATATGATCCAGGAAGTTTGGAAGACCTCCCTTCATTTTATCAGCCTGCTAAAGAGGGAAAGAACGAAATATATTCATACAATTACACCCTAGCTTCATGGATAACATGGATAATTAACATTCTTGCATGAATTGGCATGTTGTTAACACATTTATGACTTGCTAACTTGCTAATCTGCATGTAGCTAACATGTTAAAATGAGCTGGCATTTTGCTAGTATGTTTCTAACATTTACGATGTTGTTAGCCTTAATTAGCATGTTTTACCGCAAAGCTACATTTAAACATATTCCTAACACGTTTAAAAATCCCCAATCATTAATCAACAAGTTGCCTGCATAAATTTACATTACTAACATGATTAATATTTCACAAACATTGATTAAGCTAACATGTTTCGGCTAACATGTTTGAAGGTTTTGCAAATGTTTCTAAAATGGTAAACAAAGCTAACATTTTTTTCTATGTTTAACATGCTGCTAACAAAACTAGAATGTTTTAATTTATGCCAACATGTTGTTTGCATCCTTCTACAATTGCTAACATGAATTACCAAATAACTAACATGTTGTAAATGTTACTAACATGTCTTGAACTAGCATGTTGTTAACATGATTTAACACCATGCAAAATATGTGTTTAGACACATTACTGATATAAAGTGTCATCGCTGCAAAACCAGCTTCACATGATTTGAAGTTAAAGTGGTGTTACATACACCAGCAGTGGAGAATACTGGAGGGAACGGGACGCCTCCCTCTGTGGGACCTTGTGGGAGTTTTCCAGATCCAGAGTTCAGCAGATCTCGGAGGCTGGTACCCTCTGCTTTGGGTTGTGAAGGACCAGCACCCAGCAGCAGACTGTTGAAGAGTTTAGGACTGGACCCTGATGGTTTAGAAAGTGTGCTGAACGAGTCCAGGCCAAATGGAGAACGAGAGTCACGACCCATCATGGAGCGCAGAGACTCTGAAAATTACAAATCAAGAGGGAAAGCCTGAGCATCTGCAATGATGATGAGTTTTTATTTAATGCCATGTAATAAACAAAGACTATTCTCATGGCAAGAACATTTCATTAATAAATATACAATTAAAAACAACAAACAACTGAATACATAAATTAAATACGATTTTTTGCGTTAACACATAATAAAAATTCTACATTTTTGTCCTGGTGACACTTTGCTAAAAACAGTATCTGCAATGAGCCCTGGCAAAGATTTACCAGGAATCTGCTCATTCTGAAACAGAAAATTAAAAGGTTTATTAACATTATGATGCAACTAGTCCACTACATTTTGTATACATACATACATATATGGCTAGATAAAGAAAAAAAAAATAGGCAGAACAGGAGCAGGTGATACTGATATTTAAAACACAATCTATTGATAACTTTTATACATATTGAAGCATGAAACAATGAATAAAAGTGCTTTTTGCACGCCAGTTAAATAATTATTAGACTAAAACACTAATGCATGTGAATTGTTTTTTGCATTCGAGCTGTGAAGTCTTTGAATAGCGTTTTACTTCGTTTAATATACTTTAAGCATTCCATTTATAATAATTGTATTTTTAATTTAAAATCTGTTGCTTAAACTGGTTTCATTTAAACACCATTTTATTTGTTTTTGTGCATATAGTGCATACATTGTGCATCTCACATACATTGTAAATACATTTGTGCATACTTTTTTTGTAAAACACTGTATTTGTATTTCTTGTATAATAGGTTCAAAACAACCTAAGTTTTGTGTCTTATAGTGTATTATAAGAAATTCTAATAATATTATGCTTAAATATACATGTATAAATTTGATGTATTTGTAAAAAAAAAAAAAAAAAAAAATATATATATATATATATTAGAGAGAGAGAGTTTATAAACAATTATATAAAATATATTAATAATTTGAAATAATAAATTAAATTAATATAAACCAAAAATGACCAGAGCACAAATGCAAAGCAAGATTTCCATCCACAAACAAAACACTTTCCATCCACTCACTGAAAATGCTCAAAACTTGAGTCTCACCTTTGGGCTCCTTTTGTGTGGCCAGATCAGCCAGCCAGTGAAGTGCTGAAGAATTGCTCTTGCTATCCTTTGCAGGAGGTGTAGGTACAAGAGCAGGAGTGGGAGGAAGAGGAGGAGGAAGAAGAGTAGGAGCAGGAGTTGTAGCAGGAGCAGGGCTAGACATGCTGCTATTTGTCCCACTGGTACCCGATGTGGTGTCAGCACTTGTAGGCTCTTCAATGGGTTCAGTTTTGATTACAACACCTGCTGCAGACTCTTCATTCGGACGGGTTGTGGATGAAGTAGACGTGGTTCCATTCCCCGAACTGTGAGCTGCACCAGACTGCAACAATCAAAAGACAGGACCAATTAAGAAAATACAAAGAGAGCTTTTCACATTTAAAATAGTGAAACCTGGTTCAGTCTAATCATGTCACACTTCTTGTTACACTCCTGTGTATTCCTAACTTTATGTTTGACTGTAGAATCTTAAAACCCTGAGTTTTGTGTCATTGATTGTATGAATGAAACACATAAACAGTTTACATAAAGATTCTAGCGCCTCATCACCCTTCCTCACATTTTATTTATTGCTAGATGTACTGTCAGCTTTGTCCTGAATGGACTTTTCAGAAAGAAAAAAAACGAATGAAATTATTTTTCACTCTTTCGCTAACTAACATTTTTTCCCTCAAATGCTGAAATGTTCATTTTCATGTTCAACGTTCAAGTTATTTTAAAAATTGCAACAACTTTTTTTTACATTTTTTTATGTTACACACTTATTCCAAAATGGATTAAATTAAATTACCTCCTCAATTTTACACAAAATACACCATAATGACAAAGTGAAAAAATACATTTTTTTAAATTGCTGCAAATTTATAAAAAAAACTAACAAACTGAAAAATCACATGTACATAAGTATTCACAGCCTTTTCCATGAAGCTCTTAATTGAGCTCAGGTACATTCTGTTTCCACTGATCATTCCTGAGATGTTTCAGCAGCTTAATTGGAGTTCACCTGTGGTAAATTCAGTTGATTGGACATGTTTTGAAAAGGCATACACCTGTCTATATAAGGTCCCAGGGTTGACAGTGCATGTCAGAGCACAAATCAAGCATGAAGACAAAGGAATTGTCTGTAGACCTCCGAGACAGGATTGCCTCGAGGCGCAAGGCTGGGGAAGGTTACAAAAAAAAATCTGCTTCTCTAAAAAAGTTCCAATGAGCACAGTGGCCTCCATCATCCGTAAGTGGAAGATGTTTGGAACCACCAGGACTTTTCCTAGAGCTGGCTGGCCATCTAAGCTGAGTGATCTGGGGAGAAGGGCCTTAGTCAGAGGGGTGATCAATAACCCGATGGTCAAGCTCCAGCGTTCTTCTGTGGAGAGATGAGAACCTTACAGAAAAACAACCATCTGTGCAGCAATCCACCAAGCAGGCCTGTATGGTAGAGGTACTGCAAAGAAAAATGGGTAAAAATTCCCTAAGACAGGTGTGCCAAGCTTGTGGCATCATATTCAAAACGACTTGAGGCTGTAGTTTCTGCCAAAGGTGCATCAACAAAGTATTGAGCAAAGGCTGTGAATACTTATGTACATGAGATTTTTCAGGCTTTTATTTTTAATAAATTTGCAATAATTTTTTCACATTGTTATTATGGGGTATTGTGTGTAGAATTTTGAGGAAATAAATGAATTTATTCCATTTTGGAATAAGGCTGTAACAAAGCAATGTGGAAAAAGTGAAGCGCTATGAATACTTTCCGGATGTACTGTATATATATGGCTCAAAATTTAAACCACATTTCATCGGCAGAAAATCTCTGACATTACTAAATTTGCTGTGTGTATACAAAATCAATTTTAAACACCAATGTAAATGCTGAAAAAAAAAAGGTTGGGAAAGGAATGTGTGCTGAGTGTTTCTGAGAACTTTCACATAAAAGTCACAGGTCTACAAAAACAATCAAAGAACTGTAAGTACAATATTTTACCATGACAGATAGATAGTTTATGTTTCTGATGTTGAACCAAGAAAAACATTTTACCAAGAACAAAAAATTACTATGTTGGTCAGAAAGCAAACAATCATTTGGCATTCAGCAACATTTGGCACAATTTGCTTTGCGATAGCGTGAAATCACTGCATCTTTTCACACCAAAATGTAAAGTGTTCCTTTACCCAGGGATAACAATAACAATAACACAGGTTTAAGCACAGCATTAAAAATATCTAATATGTGCTTTCTTTATTTACCACCTGTAGGAGACAAACCCTTTCCTCTCCATATCCACCGGACACTTTTCTACAAACACATATTCCTGCTATCTGGTCATTTGAGGCTTATTTTATCCTTATTTGTTAGTCCCTTTGGATAAAATCAACTGTCAAACTAATACATGTAAGTGTTTTGCAATATAAAAGAGGTCATTCTACATTCGATTCAATAGTTATGGATGTAACTTACCTGTGAAAGACCATTTGGAGCACTGGGCCGCAGCAAGGATTTGTGCCGACTAGTGCAGGGACAGTTTGCTTTAATCCCCCATTTACCTCTAGCTGCATGTACCATGTCACCTATGCTGTACAATGCTGCAAGGAAACATTACAAATTAGCTCGTGGCTCCAGTTGCTTTGATTTAATATTTGCTTTTTAATATTAAATAAATGCACTAACCCGTGCCGGGTATAATTTGAGTAGGCATGAGGTTCTGTGGTTCGTGTGGCTGGCCTTTAGCACACTTTAACCATGAGAAGACCTCTTCTTCAGGACCGTCTTCCACTGAAAGAGATAGAGAATCAGAGACATGCAGAAATGAATGTGGTCCTTGATGGTGGTGGACTGAATCACAAGTAATGTGGCAGATTCTTGTCTTATCTACCTTCAGGTGGCCTGTTCTTGCGTAATCGGTAGCAGTCAAGACAAACGCCGAAGCCACATTTACGACAAACCCAGTGGATGTTGAACAGTGTTGTTTCACACACATCACACATTTCTCTCACTCCCCGGACAGCTCGCTTCCAAGCCACTTTTTCTGAAAAATAATTATAAAAAGAATATAAACAAATATCACAGAGCATTATCAGAATATCTTTACACAAGACTTAGTTCCTGAAGTCACTAGGTGTTTATTCATTTAATGCATTATTTTTGTATTTCAGTGTACATTTTTTATTTTAGTTAATAGAATTTGTTTTTTAAAGGTAACGTTTTTCTGTAAGAACACAAATCAGCAAGGAAGGCTCTGAAATGTGCTACTGCATATAAATCAACATATAATTATCATTTAAATCTATAGCTCTTTGCATTCTGATTTATTCATAAAACATGAGAATGCATAATTTATTGGAGGGAAAAATTCCACTCAATGTGGCTTTAAATAAGTATTTACTATTTATATTAAAAACAATTGTTCAAATAGTGCAGTGGTTCTCAACAAAATCTAATTTTGTTCTTTGAACATCCAAAGTTAACAAGATGTTGGAAAACCTGTATATGTGAATGAGCCTAAAGTTAATGTATGAACAGCACCTGGACTATTCATACAATTCAAAATATGAAAATCACATTGTCATCCTTTTTAAGTAATATTACATTTTCAAGAAAAAAATATACTTTACATTTAAAATACATATTTTTAAAAGGTACAAGAGTAAAAAAAAATAATCACAAATTCATACTTTTTTAATTACTTCTGAAATCCTGAATTTTTGTAAATGAAAATTATTTAATATATTTCTAATTAGGTAACTTTTTTTATTTACAGATACTAAGAGTTCATGTTGTCAGTGGAAGTGCTGAATTTTTTTAAAACGGCAGCTGTGTAACTAAGTATTTTACGCTCAGTGCTGAGTGCTCAGCGTTTTTTCAAAAACACTTTGACAGTTGGAGAAGCTGATTGTTTTGAAAAAGCGCTCTTGTCTCTAGTGCAGCGATTTTTTATTTATTTTTTAAACACTTTGGTGAACTTGTGGCCTTAGTTTTCATAAAACTAGGTCAAAAACCACTGGACAAGGTGAAAGTCGTATGTGCAAATTGTTTGGTATTATAAAACACTTTCTTGTAAATTATTTAATTATTATTTGGTGTAAACAAGCCTTTAATCAATTTAAATATTTAGCAGTTAAAATGTTTAAGTTACTTACGATGCGGTTCTACCATCATCATGGCTTCTTTCTCTGACATGACCAATTGGCAAAACTGGTCACCCACGTTTGCTAAAATATATTTGGACGTGTCCAGGTCAAGTCCTTCATGTGTCGTGATTGAAGGAAGCCACAGGCCCATTGCCATGCTGTCACTCTGCTGTGGGCTCAAAAAACCCTCCACACGAAGAACTCCCTTCTTAGTGAAAGCCAACCTGTTACAACACAAGTAAAATTCATCAGTATCACAGTTCAGCTATAAGTCAAGCTAGTTATACCAGCATCATATATTTACCTGCGAAAGTGAAAGAATCGACAGGCTACATTTGGGTCATCATCATCCGAGTCCTGCTCACGCGATTTCCTGTATCGCTCCAGACGGCACTCACGACATTTGTGCAAGTGGGGAGCCACATTAATGCAGGAGCCATCTTGTAGAAAGGCCTCTCCAGACTGCTTCAAGCGTCGAACCTTATTCTGGTCCTTCAACACAGACTGTCCCACTACAGAGATCACATATGAATCCAAATTTACAATCTGTGAATGCTGATAGATATTTCACCCAGGCTAACCAAGTCTTCAAACTGAAGCAAAGGGTAAGATTTTAGTTAAAGATCAAACCATTTATTTAATGTATTAACTTGCACAGCTTAATTATTCACCTAAAGACTAACAATGTGAGCGAGGAAATATATATTGTTCTTTTTTTTTTAATTCAGGCAAAACTATATTGTATTGCATAACTGCTTCCATTTTTACTATAAATTAATTTACATCAAATACAAACCTTTATGGAGTTCACATAAACCATACCCCTGATCACTGTTTTCAATTGGAGTCAGGTACGTTTCAGTTCAGCTCAAAATAAATGGTTCACATTATCAAAAAAAAAAAAAAAAAAAACTTAACATCAAATGTAATCAGGAACAAAAATTCTAAGTGGGGAAAAACTACAAATTTACCCTAACCCTCTTGTGCAATATCCGAAACTTGTCACTGAAGCCCATAGTCAGAAAAAAAAAAATGCGGAAGTCAATGTCACAGTTTTTAACGCTTATATTTATACTTATATTTACACTTAGAATTAATTGGGATCAATTATAAAAGTCAACACAATAAAACATTTAATGGTCAGATTTTATTTTATTTTATTTTTGCAATAATCCAAAAGCCAATGGAAAAATCCTATTGGGTTTTTGTTGAGGGAATCAGAGAAATATAGACTGCTGGGTTAGGCTACGACAATTCATTCCAACAAAAAAATAAATGGATTTCTGTACACCTGCTCTTCCGAGCTGAAGAAAAATATTCAGCTTCCAGTATTTCTGAATGATGTTAATCACAAAAAAAAAGATATAAAGATCAACCACTACTACTGATCTTGCAACAATGCCATAAAGTGATACGGTCATGAAGACAAAAGCTAAACAAAATCAAAAGGGATTCAATGTTTCCACTGCTTTCCAAACAATAAAAACCACTGCAGTCCAATACAACACTTCAACATGGGATTAAACAATTTAAAATGGCAAAACTTTTATTTTTAGCTGTACCGCCTCATGAAGCATCAGCATGCAGTAGTCAAGTCTTACCCTTAAATGGTTTGCTCCGTGGCCGGCTCTTGGCCACACCCTGGGCCTTATTCTTATCCTCATTGCCTACAGAAACATCGGGTTTCTGGCTCTGGCCAGAGTTGTCCTCTCCCTCACTCAAATCAGACAAGTCACTGTTACTACTGGACTCTGAATCCTTTTTGATAGACTGACCACGTTCCTCCAAGGAAAACTTGCTTTGCTCAAAGGGCACAGAGACACCATCTCCTTCAGTGCTGAGGAGGGTTTCAGAATTGTCATCTGATTCTTCTTTGTTTGGTTTGGATGTTTGTTGTCCCTCCTGTGCAACCGATGTGAATGACGAAGTGGTCATGAGAGCAGGAGTAGCAAACTGGGGGGCTAAGATTCCCTTGGGAGGTTCTGCCATAGTGAAGAGATTTGGTTTGGCATCATTACCAGGTGGATCTTGACTGAGCAGACTGGTGCTGCCTGAAGGTGAAACAGCAGATGAAGACAGGGCAGATGAAGACTTTGGAGATGTCAATGCACTAAAAGGGTTTTGTGGAACATCTCTACCATAAGCAAGAAATGAATTTGTCTCCTTCGAGGCCTGCAGGAACAGGTTCTCGTGACCATCTGAAACCTTGTTGCCTGCAAGCAGACCAAAGCTACTCACTGGAGTTGAGCTATTTACATTTCTAATTCCACCACTGGCATTTCCAAGTCCACTTGTTCCTAATCCCAAGGAGGGTTTCAGCACCTCTGTAGAGCTTGCAGCTTGAACTATGGATGAAGGAAAAGTGGCTGGGAGTTTGCTGTGTGCCTCCCCTACAGCACCAAAAGGTTTGCTCATTAGGATCCCATTGCCTGCAGGCTTGATATCAGGCACTTTTGGCTGCTCTTTCAGTGGTGACAGGCCACTAGCAGGTGCTGAACCAAACAGTCCAGTGGATCCAGGAGCCACAACAGTTTTTTTGAAACCTTCAGAGGGAGCAGCAGACTTGAACAGGCTGGGCGGCTCCTTGTTCAGGCACTCGGACAAAGGTGTAAAGGCCTTTGATTGGCCTTGTGTGTTGCTCTGGTTCTGAGAGATTAATTGGAAGAACAGGTTCTGTGAGGTATCAGAGTCCTGCCTTTGCGAGTCCTTCGAGGTTCTAAATGAAAACCCAAAAGGCTTGTCCCCCTGGGAAGATCCATTGGTCTGTGTTGAGACATTCCCAAACACTCCCTCACTAGACTGTTTACCAAATCCGGCAGGAGCTAGAGCAGGGGTTTTGGGGGTCTGAAATACAAATAAGAGATATAAATAAGCATCAGAGAATATTGCATTATAAATAAAAAAAAACCCTCTTCTTGTAAAGGTCCTACCTCAATTCCTTCTGAGGTGGATCCCCACATACTGGGCTTTTGGTTCGCATCAACAGGCGCAGTGAGAGCCACGCTTGAAGTGTTTTCTTGGGAAGGTGATGAAATGGTCACAGGACCTGGAGACACCAGGGCAGCCGTTTTAGGATACCCTGAAAGGACACCTCCCTCCTCCCTCTCTGATGATGGGAGTGTGGGAGATGATTTCGGGGCAGGGGCCCCGGGCACCAAGTTGGGCATTTGACCCAAAGAAGGAAAAGTGTTAGAAAAAGGTGATGGGGCAGGCTTCAAAGGAGGTGGCGTTGGAGTAGAAGCAGGAAGCACTGCTGATACTGAAGAAATCCTCTCTTGGTTTGGGATAAAACTGCCATTCTCCTTCACAAAACCTGTGCTCCTTATATGGGAGTGTTCCTGCTGAGAGGAATTGCTGTTATTAGAGGAGTCTTGACTTGGCAAATCTACTGGACTACAGATGCTCGTCACCCTCCCACCCAAACCACCCGCTTCGTCTTTCCCCTCCACTACTCCCTTTCCTGGCATCTCTACGCATGTTACCATAGCCTCAGCATCCCTGTTGGAGCCATTTCCATTCTGGCTGTCAGAGGCACCTTCCCCAGCTCCTTTGAAACGTTTGAGTGTAATGTCTTCATCTCCTTCAGATGCTGTCCGACGTCGTCGACTGCCCTCACCTTTCCCACCGTCACCCTCCTTTTTGCGTCGATCTTGGCTCTGCAAGAAAGAGTGGTAGCAGTGACTGTTAGAAAATACTCTAGTCTTAAAATAAACAAGTTATGCTGCAAATGACAAACAGTGGGAGAAACAAAACATACCTCATTTAATTTGCCTTCAGCAAGCATTACATGAATAACCCGTGGATCAACCACTTGTGTCTCCTCACCCTGCAACAATAAATCATGATTTACTAAAATGTAGTAAAAATTATATCCTCTGTAGCCCATCATTCAGTCAATAAAAGTATTTCTTATGGGCCTGTGCAAGCTAGGGCTAACAATGGACTGGGCAATGCCAATAACCTTGGACCACGAGAACCAAGGCCAAAATGAGGCATCCATTCCACTGTCAAACCTGCCCTCAAACTTGCAAATAATCACACAATCCCACTATTTCACCATCAAGGAGAGATCAATGAAAATCAGCTAGAAGTCCAGTGTCAACAAATGCAATGGAAAGAGACAAATAAATATGAAGCAAAATAAATACAAAATTACAATCATACATATTTTGTTCAATAATCAAGTTCTGCAAGCAGTCTCTGTTATTTTGAAAAGCGTAATATGCATATATATGATAGTCTTTATAATATATGATAGTCTTTGGCATAAACAGATTTAAGCATCACATATAAATCTTTAAGTATTTCTAGGCCACATACATTGATCAGAATCTCTGTCAGATTAGTGTTTATTTTAGTGAGGTATTTACAACAATTGATTACACACATCAGCTTTTAAACAGGCAGCATACTGACTTTTAAACAACTCTGGTCCATGGTAATCTCCATAATGTGTGAAACAGGATCATGCTGAGATACTAGTCCAAAGGCCCAGGGTTGCTCATACTCTGGCTGGTACACCTGTACCCTCCGACCCTGAATAGTGTAAGATCCTGACAAGAAGAGGAAAGAAGTAAAGCTTATATTTTCAGCTTGTAAGTACAGTAAGTTCAGGCTTTTCACTATATATTTCCTTAAGTACTTTTACAGAGTTAGTGTTTATTTATAGATAAATGCAACTGACCTTTCCGCAGGATCTCCTGCAACTCAGAGTCTGTATGCCAGCTTTGAATGGCATCTTTAAGCGCCGGCTGTTCTTGAAGCAGAGAGTGTCTAAGATCTTTTTCAGCCTGTTGATACAAACAGGTTAGTAAATTTTGATTATGCAAAGGTTCTGCTTTAGTAAATGTAAAAAGATCAAATTTCACTGGTCACCAACCTCAAAGGTGTGCAGTGAATTCCCATTAGGGAGAAACGCCAAAGTTCTTGCACCAAAGAATTCGACAGGGACTACAGATCCCAAACCCACACGGTCAATCAGCTGTTTGAACATCTAAAAAAAACATAAGTGGGTTCAGAAAAACAGTATTAAAATGTACAAAAAATGAATAACAATCACAAGAAACCATATATTCACTTAAATCCAAACACAAATTCTAACCAAAACTAACTACAACAAAAATAAAATAAAACCAACAGACAATATCTAGATGGTGAAATAAATCTGCTGCTCTCGTATTAAACAATGCATTTACAGAAAAAGGAGCAGGATGGGAAAACAGCGAAGGCCTGCTGTGCATCTGTACTCACCAAGGCAGGCCACTGTGTAGCAGCTGATCCTAGAGCAGTGGAGAGGGAAGGATCGCTGCTGTTTGCCCAAACGATGGCACTCTCCATAAGAACTACACGCACCTCATCCCCATATAACTGCACCCATGCACGCTGACGCCAAGGGCTGTCCTCAAATTCTACAAACACCTACAAAAAACATACAAGGTTGGCTACTTTGCATAAAACAAGTGTAGTGGTGCTCTCTACAAACACACCGTGTTTAGAATGATAGAACTGTAATTAGTATAACAACTCCAAACTATTGAATCATGCACTTAAACAGAGTCTTCATAAGGGTAAGGTAAATCTTGCATCCCCACCAAATAAGACAAACTGACCTTTAAAGAGAATGATCAGATACAATTAAACTTTACTTATAAATTACCCTCAGCCCATCCAAAATATAGGCAACTTCTCTCAGTAGAACATTACAATAGATTTTTAGCTTACAATTTACCTGATTCTTGGTTATTCATAAACTGCATGTGCATATTTCAATTTAAACTACCAGCACTGCATTATATTACAGCATAGTTGTTATTAATTATTAAAATGCTATTACAAAATATAATAATGCACAGCAATTTTTTCTAAAATGTTTCTAGGTTTTTCTAAAAATAAAATAAAAGTACAATGCATCCAATTTACAAATTAGTTTAAGTACCAATAATTACTGGAGAGGCCACATAAAAAAAAGAAACATCGGGTTTCACATAAAAAAAATTTTTTTTTATGTTTTGAAAAATGTAATGTATAATCATTCTGCACAAATTATAATACAAGCAGAAAAACTCTCCCAAATTTGGCAAGAACAATAGTTCTTAAGACAAAAAATGTGTGTATTTTCACAGCAAAACCATTGAAGCAAATAATGCCATAGGTTTTGAGAAAAGGTGTCACAAAATGAGTAATTTTAGGCCATAAATTTAAAAATATATATTTTTTTGCAATAACCTGGAGTGATTGATAAAATATACCAAATGCAATTTATCCAACAAAGCTGTTTTCAGCATCCTTACTTTAGTGTCACATGATCTTACAGAACTGATTAGGTGCTCAAAAAAATCTAAACAGTAGTATACATTTCACACAAAACGTCAGCCTCAAAAAAAGTAATATCAGGAAATTACCTAGACTGAATGATTACTGGACAAGTGATCAATGTACACACAATATAAAGCCTATTTGAGCATGAATGAATGGAAACTATTTAATTGGTTCTATGCTTGATGACTACGTTAAATTAACATTACATTTATTATATTTTAACCATTACCAAGGCATTAATAAAATGTAATTTCCAGTATCATGCAACATTATTACATACACAGGCAAAAGGTCATAAACACAGTCCGTCCCCTTTGTATTCCTAGGCAGTATATTTAATTGATTTGATGTTTCCGTGTATTGTGTTTGAAAGACTTTAATTACAACAGGTTCTTGACTAAATCTATTGCTGTCAAAATCTAGTGGGCTACCTAACTAGAAAGCATCAATAGCCTCCACAAACATAGTCTTAACAGTGATTTAAGCCAGTGCAGATCTGCAGCTATAGCTACTTAGCTAACTAGCACTCAACCATATTTAATGTCCATTTATATATTGCTTCTCCATTTCACGCTCAACCCAAAGTGAAATCTTATTGTTATACACTTAAAAACTGGCAAATGCATCAGTGTTTATTCGCATGTGGCGTTTTCCAGCTGGTTTTGTCTCATGTGTTGACGGTCTGTTGTTGTTGTTATGTCGGTCTCACCTCCACCCCCGGGCTCGCCAGCCCGATCACACTGACCGCCCGCACGGTCCCGCGGAGCCAGGCCGCCCGCTCCACCTCTCCGCCCGCCGCTGCAGCTGCGGAGCTCCCGTCATTGAGCAGCAGCAGCAGACGCTTCCCGATCAGACCAAGCGAGTCCCCCATATCACAACCACCATGAAGAGACCGACTTCCTTTGGAGCTCCGCTAAGATTCGCAATCAGTCGAGCCTAAACTAAACGAGCGAACAACTAAAGTCACATATGAATGACTGCACGCTGTGCACGCGGGATTTGCATCTGCAAACTAAAGCGACGGAGAAGCGTTTTGCTGGGAATGTGAAGTGTTATTGTTCGAGCTTCAGCCCCTTGTCCTCATCCGCCATTTAGCTGTTCAGTAATCAAACGCACCCCTCGTACTGCTGCGGGACTGCGCTTCACTGGCCTCCAGGAAATAGAGCAGCGCCCCCCGCTGGACACTGTACGCGCCATGCACGGTGAACGCACATCTCTGGAGGTCTGTGTGCAGCGAGAAACTCTCGCGAGACTAATCTGCGCTTTTTTTTATGAAGTCTTGAGGCAACGAGCTGAAGCGTTCGCCCCTTCTTATTATTCTGATATAATTATGTTATTATTAGATGACCACACTCTTCTGTTTTACAGTTTAATATAAAAAAGCAGTTATATATATATATATATATATATATAGTAAATTCTATTGTTTTTTTTTACTTTAGCAAAGTATATTGTGCTGTATATAATTATGCTGCACTTGTTATGCTTATCACTTTCTTAATGAATGCTAAAGCATATTATTACTATTAGTAATTAATAACTAATAAAAACAGTGGTGTACTGTGGCGCATTGTACACCATATAGTTGCAGAAAAAAGTATCGATTAAATTATTTATGTTATTGTAGTATTACCACATCAACAAATTACCATAACAGATTCATTCAAGTACTTTACTAAATGTCTCAAAAACATTAGTATTTACTATACATTTCTATAGTATATTTTCATATGGCTATTTTAGCACCAATTAAATGAAATTCTAAATTAAGGTAGATTATTATTGAAACAAGGGGCGTCGCGGTGGCGCAGTGGATAGCACAATCACCTCACAGCAAGAAGGTCGCTGGTTCAAGCCTCGGCTGGGTCAGTTGGCATTTCTGTGTGGAATTTGCATGTTCTCCCCGTGTTCGTAATGGTTTCCTCCGGGTGCTCCGGTTTCCCCCACAAGTCCAAAGACATGCGGTACAGGTGAATTGGGTAAGCTAAATTGGCCATAGTGTATGAGTGTGTGTTTGAATGAGTGAGTGTGTGTGGATGTTTCCCAGAGATGGGTGGAAGGGCATCCGCTGTGTAAAACATATGCTGGATAAGTTGGCGGTTCATTATGCTGTGGCGACTCCAGATTAATAAAGGGACTAAGCCAAAAAGAAAATGAATGAATGAATATTATTGAAACAACCTTATAAAATCTAAACTTTTTGTAAAAATTTCTTTTCTTTTATTCTACAATAAACTCCTGTAATGTTGAATCCAGGGTCACAAAAATATGTTCTAAACTTAACAAAAAAATTCTGTCTTACAGGGACACAGTGCATGTTAGCTTGTCTTAACAGTGCTTTAACCCAGTCATGGAAGAGCATTTTCTACAGGTAGACCCTGTGCCTACCTGTGGGTCACTTTTCAGGCAGCTCCAAAGAAAATGGAAATATAAGTTTGCTAATTTGTGACATATATAAACATTCATTTCACTTTCCTTCAGCTTAGTCCCTTATTTATCAGGGGACATAAAAGCGGAATGAACCTCCAACTATTCCGGCAAATGTTTTACACAGTGGATGCCCTTCCAGCCACAACCCAGTACTGGGGAACACCCATACACTCTCACATTCACGCACGCACACGCACACACACACACACACACACACACACACACACACACACTGCGACCAATTTTATTTACAGTTTACTTATACTGCATGTCTTTGGATTGTGGGGGAAACTGAAGCACATGGAGGAAAGCTATGCAAAAATGGGGAGAACATGCAAACTCCACACAGAAACGCCAACTGGTCCAGCCCCATATAAAATCTCAAACTAAATTTCATATTGGCAAAATAAATATAAATTTCTACATCAATTATATTTGTATATAGTCTTGTACATGTTGTTACCTTAATCAGTTTAGGTTTAAATTAGCCTATAAATAAATACACACATACATTTTCAATCTATTTATTTCTCTCTTTTTTTTTTTTACACACACATCTGATACAATGTTCCCTAAATAGCATCTAGACACTGTTTGTAATCATAAAGAAAATAATGAAATAACTAACAGAACTTCGTTTTGAGATGTGTTTACTTAGTTACTTACTCCTGGGCCATTTATATCAAAGTAAATTTTTAGCCACACCATATTGGTGTTTCGTAACATCTAGTTTTTATGAGGTGGGTTATTAGCCCAACTTCAACCCCCAACCTAGAGGACCAGGACATACACATATATACTACAGACAAGCTTACCCAATTCACCTACAGTACATGTCTTGGACTGTGGGGGGAACCAAAGCACCCAGAGAAAACCCACGCCAACATGGGGAGAACATGCAAACCCCACACAGAAATGTCAACTGACCCAGCTGGGGCTTAAACCAGCGACCTTCTTGCTGTGAGGCGACAGCGCTACCCATTGCGCCACCGTTTCACCCCATGAGATGTGCTTATTTACCTTGTGTGTTTATCACTCACATTATCATTCAAAGTGATAAATTCCAGTAAAAGGAGAGGAATAACCTATCTACAACTGATTTTCTATGCTGTTTTACATTTTCTACTGAAACAACACAATATTGTATATTTTCAGTTCTTAAATGTATCACACGAGATATTTATAGTGGAATCACAGCAGTTGCAGGAACCACAGGGGCTGTGAGAGGATCTTCTAATGCAGCTGTGACAGATTTCTCTCAGATCAGAGTGGCAAAGTGGCCAAGTCAACAGTCAGGCAGAGAGTAATGTGGGGTGGTTTGGTGTCAGTTGACTTTATTTTTTGTTGTATTTTCTGTAGGTCAAATTGCCAGCGCAGCTCATCAATGAAAGAAAACACACAGACATACATATAGTAGGCTTTCCAATATCACCTGTCCAATGTGTTCTCATGCAACATTTTTGTCCCAATGAAAGTGAGTACTGAGTAATGAAAGTAGGTTGGTTTGGTGTCTCCGTGCCTAGAACCTCTGGGACCAGAGAGTTTGAAAGAGCTCTGGGAATGAAAAAGCCTTGGACAGGAGTTCTGGATGTGGTTATGATAGGAAACATTGTGCTAGCCTTTGCTGTAACTTCTTTGGCCCATCATCAGGCCATTGTTTCCAAAATGATGAGCATCAGTGTGACTCATTCATTATGTTAAGAACCCATGAGAAACTGGAGCTGGAGCTATGACATAGCAAGATCTACAGTTTCAGCAGCAGGGACCTTTAGCCTTGGACCAGAAGCTCTGGAAATAATGTAATTCTGGAAATGTACCTTGTCTAGTTAACTCTGTAGTGTCTGTGACTCTCTCTGTAGATCTCTCTGACCTCAGTGGGTTCAGGAACAGTAGCTTGAGGGCAACATTCACAGTGGCTTCTAAAGCAGTTGTCTCCTTCCAATTGTATTTGCTCTTCTCAATGTTGTCAGGCAGTACTTTGCTGTCCATGTAGGAAAAATTGTAATGTGTAAGTTTTAAAAGGTGACACAATGACAGAAAATGAGTGCTTGACCCAAGAAAACTTCAGCAGAGCACAACATACGGGACCGGAGAGACAGACCAGGGTGGGTTCAGCAGGTCAGGGGCCCTGGCAGGGGGCCAGGGTGGCAGAAAGTCACACCAGGGAGGAGCAGGAGGGACGACCCAGGGAGGATCGGTCACGTAAGACTGGGCTGGAGGCCTGAGGGGAGCCGCTGGGCTGGAGGCCTGAGGGGAGCCAGCTGAACAAGAAGCCGGGGGCTGGGGTCGGCAGGGCTAGGGCGTCTGGGTGGCGCCAGCAGGGCTAGGAGCCGGGCTTGGGCCAGTAGGGCAAGGCATCTGGGTGGGGCTGGCATGGCAAGGAGCCTGGGCGGCACAGGCACTGAGGGTGCTCTGGGGCTGGAGCTGACTTGGCTGAAGAGGCCTTCCTCTTCAATCTCTGCTTTTGGGTGTGGGTTAACACTTCGGGGTTGGGCATGGACTGGGAGGTGGTGCTGGTGGTGGTGAGAGGGGTCCATTCCCCCTGCAGGATCTCCCCCTCCTTGCTGAGGCAGGCATATTCCACCACCTCCCAATAAGTTCACTTCCCAAGTTCACCCAGCTTCTCCCAATCAAATGGCTCATCCAATCCAGCCAGAAAGAAGTGGATGAGGGTGGTCTCGTTGAACCAAAGCCCCCGGACTGCCTCAAGAAGACCCTCGGCAAATACGCCAAAGAGACGATGGTTCTGCTGGTGTGGCAGTCCTCTGGCTAGGGGTTGGTCTTGCGGTCCTCTTGCCTGGGAGAGAGCTGGGCGCAAAAACAAACCCATGGTCTGCGAAGGCCTCTTGTGGCCAGTTTGTACTGTAACTGGTTGGTGGTTGGGGAAAAGGAGCATGGACTCAATTGCATGGAAAATAAGGGTTTATTAATAATAAAAATAAAACAAAAGTAAAACAAACTACCTCGAGGGGGAAAAGATTACCAAAACAAACAAACTTGGCTAGCAGGGAAGAGCAGGGCTGGACATGGAAAAATATGATGACAAACTGGCACAGGACAGCAGACATGAGGAGAATATAAGCAGAAATAATTAACACACAAACAGGTGAACAGGATAAACTAATAATGGGTTAACAAGGAGGGTGGGACTAGACAATAAACGGGAGAGCACATGACACACACAAACAACACAAGCCATGTGCTCAACACAAAAGAGACTAGAACACGCAGCCAATGAGAGAACTCAGAAACTGCGTGTCCACATGAGACAAAACTCGCCGGCGCATGTAAACATGCACCACGTGCTAAACAGAAGACTAAACGCAAGACACGAGTACACGATAAATGAAAACACTCACCGTGCACTCACACATGCAACGTGCATGTCTCATCCCAGCGCCAACCGAAACCGAAACCAACTAGACTGAGAGGCTGGGAATGAAACACATAACGCTGCAGACAGAACGAACACAAACACCAGGACAAGAGCGTGCGTCCGGACGGGGACCAGGATGGCGCTCATACAGTTACACAATGACAGAAAATGAGTGCTCGACCCGAGAAAACTCGAGCCGAGCACAACATACAGGACAAGACAGGGCTAGCGTCTGGACTCTGCCACCAAAACATGAATTTACAAAACCGGAGTGGCAGAACCCTTACAAACATGGCAGTCCCCATCAGCTGTCATAGATCAACTACTAGGCATCATATACTATAATTTATTAATTACATAAATATAATATATTTGGTCTCAAAATCAGAAACAAGAAAAATGGATGTAAATATAGTGAAAATTTTTGAAGTGTTGCAAACAAAACAATAAAAAAAATCATAAATTGCACTGCATTTTTATGAAATATTGGAGTTGGTTTCAGTTAGGAAATTTTGTCCTTAAGTCGAGGAAAGTCTCATTTTTCCCAGAGGCATAAATGCATAATTGCATCCATACCCCTTTAAAGAAAATAAAAAC